>JAQGCP010001077.1:0-13497 GCA_034699885.1 Acrobeloides thornei | reverse complement strand
ACCTGCAAAGGTTGGATTCAATTCAATAGCTTTTGTATAATCTGCTATAGCTTCGTTATATTTTCCTAAGTTTTTGTGTGCAATTCCTCTGTTATTATAAGCACCTGCAAAGGTTGGATTCAATTCAATAGCTTTTGTATAATCTGCTATAGCTTCGTTATATTTTCCTAAGTTTTTGTATGCAATTCCTCTGTTGTAATAAGCATATGCATAGGTTGAATCCAATTTAATAGCCTTTGTAAAATCTTCTATAGCTTCATTATATTTTCCTAAGTTTTTTTGTGCAATTCCTCTTATGAAATAAGCAATTGCATCAGTAAGATCCAAATCAATAGCCTTGATATAAAACGCTATAGCTTTGTTATATTCTTCTAGTTCATCTTGAGCAACTTCTCTGTTGGAATCAGTACTTGCATCCAACGAATGCTTCTCGGTATTAAAAAATATCTAGAATAATGAGTTTTTAAATATAGAATACGGGAAATAATGTAAGATTAACTTAATTTGATCGAATCTCAAACATCTTTAAAGGACCAGTCTACTTTTGGGAACATGATGCCATGTGATAGAGCACAAAATGTCGAGCATTTTTTATTTTTACGGCACTACTTGAAAATCTAAGAATAAAAAGTTATAGTCGAAACAAAATTGTGATTTCTTAATTCAAATGAGTTTGAACATTGAAGCGAAGAGCCGGCAGGGATCAATGAAATTTTTCATTGAAACGATTAAAATTCAAAATCCTTGATAATCTAGGTAAAAAGAAAGATGGCATTTTTTATAACTCATCGAAACGAATAAAATGACGCCAAAATTATTGAATTTGAAAAATGTTTTGTGTTATTGACACGAAAACTCTGATTCAGAATTTTTCATTTCAATAACCCAAAACATTTTTCAAATTCAATCATTTTGGCGTCATTTTATTCGTCTCGATGAGGTATAAAAAATGCCAACTTTATTTTTTCCTAGATTATTAAGGATTTTGAATTTTAAAATGATTTATTAAATCGTTTCAATGAAAAATTTCATTGATGCCTGAGTACCTGCTTTTCGTTTCAATGTACAAAAACGTTTGAAACTTTTTATATATTTTTGTTTCGATCATAACTTTTTACCGCTAGATTTTCAGGTAGTGGCCCAAAAGCAAAAAATGCTCAGAATTTTCTGCTCTTTCTCATGGAATCAACTCCCCGAAAGTAGACTGATCCTTTAAGTATTTTTGTGTGGCTTTTTTAGATTATAGTTAAGGTAAGAAATTAACATGAAAATGTTTAAACTTGAAATTTTTATAATTAATTTGTTGACTTTAGAAATATGGTAGAAATTTATTTTCTTGATGTTCTTGTAGATAGGGCGATTTTTTGTATCTTTTAGAGGGCTTAAGATCTACCAGAATATCAAGTAGAAATTTGCTAGCATATTTCTAAGATAAAAAAATTGATTTATAAAAATTTAAAAATTTCCATGTTAATTTATGCGAATGTGTGTCTGTTTTTTGTGCTATCTCCGTCACCTTAAATCCATTTCCGTCACGGCCTATACAAATCGATAGGGCTTGGTATGAGAAGAAAAATGACACCAAAATCATGGGGGTACCCTTCAAAATAAATTTTTTATATCCATTTACGTAAGCCTTATAGTTGAAATTTAACAATATTTTTTAAAAAGCCACTGGCCGAGTGTCGAAGACTGTCGTCTCGTAGAAATTTCTATCAGGTTCGATTCTAAGCTGTGTTCAAAGTTTTTGCCCGGCAAAAAATTTTAGTTAATTTTAAAAATTTTAAAACTTATTTAAAAAAATTCATAAAAAAAATGGGTTAAAATTTAAAAAACTTCTTTAAAAAATTAAAAAATGGGATAAAAATTTAAAAAATTCATATAAAAAATTAAAAAATTGATTAAAATTAAAAAATGGGTTAAAATTTTAAAAATTCATAAAAATAAAAAATATGTTTAAAAAATTTTTTACAAATAGGTAGATCTTAAGCCCTCTAATAGATGCAAAAAATCGCCCTATCTACAAGAACATCAAGAAAATAAGGCTGCGTACTAAACGTTTCGTACAGGTGGTCGAGACGCTAAACGTCTCAAATTCGTCTCGATCTTGTTTAAATTTGTATATTGACACGAAAACATGATTTTTTTAAAACGTATCCAATTAGGTCGAGCGATAGCTCAAAAAATTCCTTAGTGCATGCTGAGTAACTTTATTTTTCACCACTTTTATGAAAACCTTTATGTTTCGAAGAAAAACCTTATAAACTTTTTGCTTTTTTG
The DNA here is from genome assembly GCA_034699885.1 of Acrobeloides thornei. Taxonomy (NCBI): domain Eukaryota; kingdom Metazoa; phylum Nematoda; class Chromadorea; order Rhabditida; family Cephalobidae; genus Acrobeloides; species Acrobeloides thornei. The sequence goes on along the minus strand of JAQGCP010001077.1, from coordinate 11,217 downwards.
CTCGAAGAAAAGGTTTTTCTTCGAAACATAAAGGTTTTCATAAAAGTGATGAAAAATAAAGTTACTCAGCATGTGCTAAGGAATTTTTTGAGCTATCGCTCAACCCAATTAGACACGTTTTTAAAAAACCATGTTTTCGTGTCAATATACAAACCAATTCAAACGAGATCTAAACGAATTCGAGACGTTTAGCGTCTCGACCACCTGTTCGAGACGTTTAGTACGCAGCCTTATTTTCTTGATATTCTTGTAGATAGGGCGATTTTTTGCTCTTTTAGAGGCCTTAAGATCTACCAGAACATTAAGTAGAAATTTGTTAGCATATTTCTAAGATAAAAAAATTGATTTACAAAAATTGAAAAATTCCCATGTTAATTTGTTTATGCGAATTTCAATGGTCTTCAATGATCCTGGTTCTATTTGATCTCAGATAAAACCTAAAAATCCGCACCAAAAAATGTTTAAGGGGTTCGATGTATAGGGTGTTTCAACGATTCCCTAAGTTTTAAAAATCGTATATTTTTGCTGTTTTAAAAGATTTTTTAATGCGGGTTTTCGCAAAAGACTTTGATTTGTCTCGGCTTTTAGGCATATTCAAAAACTTAAAGGTACACGTTCATTTAGTGCAGCATTTCAAGCATAAAAGTTCGTTACAATAACGAATTCAAATTGCAAATCAGGCAATTAATATTCCAACTTTTTGGTTTTTTGAATTTAAGTTTTCTTTCTTAAAATTTGTTTCAAAGTTTTGTTGGCTGCATTTTTTGTTGATTTTTTTCAGAATTTTGAATCTTCGGCTGTTTTTCATCGATTTACAGGGCGAGTCAAAATTAGAGCATATTTTTTGCAAAGATTTGCTCGAAACGTTTGTTCTTTAGAGTTTTGAGGTCTTGTGTCCAAAGAGAAAGTTGTAGATCTCGATGAAAAGAATAGAAACGAAAAAATTATATTTCTAACTTATTTTTGACGTGTGATATGACCATTTTACTAAATCTCGAAAATGCCGCGTAATTTTGACTTTCTCTGTAAAACTATTTCCTTCAATTTTTGACAAAAAATTATGTGCCGTGCTTCAAAAAATTTTTACAGCAAATTTTCTAATTTATTTGGATAAAAGCAACAAATTGACAAATTTTATTCGTTTATTTATGATGTTTTTTTATCGTTATAAAGTTACATTTTTATTGCTATAAAAAACGAATCAAATTAGAACCCCCCCCCCTACTTCAAAATTTTTACGCAAAACATTAAGTCTTTTGAATATGCCTAAAAAACCTAGACAATTTTAAACTTTTTGCAAAAACCCGCATAAAAAAACTTTTAAAAAGGCAAAAATATACGACTTTTAAATCTTATAAATGAAACACCCTGTACAATCAAAACAGGTTAGTCTTATTATTTGCCTCAATCTATATAAACTATCTAATTACCGAATAAAGTTTCATAAACATTTCCATAGCATTTATATTGTGGTCTTTAGCGACAAACGATTTATATAGCCCTTTTTCCATGAGCTGTTGGTATTTTGGCCTTGAGTTTAATTCATTTAGGCAAGACTTGACAAAATCACATAATTCGGCCGAATAACTTTCACTAAAACATCGGTTCATAATTTCGTCACCGTTCACATTTTTTTATCGTATTTGTTACTTCAATTAAATCTTTATAAAGTAAATCTCCATAGACAATCTCGACTAAAGTGATTCCTAGACTCCAAACATCAGTTCTTTCATCATAAGGCTTGCCATCAAATCTTTCTGGCGGCCAATAAAGCAATGTGCCTCTTTCGAGTGAGCTGGCCATTAATCCTAAAAATGCCATATTTCAAATTTGTTAAAGATGCTTACCTGATTCCAATATTTTGGAGTGACCAAAATCACAAAGCTTTATTTCGCCTTTCTCATTTACAAGCACATTTTTTGGCTTTACATCTCGATGCATAACACCTTGTTCTTTGCAAAACACTAAAGCATCTAATATACGGACTGCGATAACTACGACTATATTCTCTGGTATTACAATACTTTTAGAAGACTTGGGCTTAGGATACAAATTTTCATGGAAATATTTATACAAATCTTCAAGTGAAGCACCCATAAGTTCCATAAAAATCCATAATTTTTCTTCATACAAAGCATAGCCATAGAAATCAATAACGTTAGGACCATGAGAAATTTTGCGAAGTATTTTTGCTTCGTCTATTAATGTTTTTAATCGCTCCTCGTTATCTCTTCTTCGGCCTATTAGAATGTCTAGAGTTTTAACAGCTATTGGAAAATTTAGTGGACAAAATACAAAATGTTCTATTAATGCATTTTGTTTTTTACAAATGGTCTCTTTATGCTGTAGGTCGTCTATGTTAAATTGGTATACCAACATATATGTATTGCTATTACCCGGAAAATTTAGCTGATTAACATGAGGATCGTTCAAAAGCGCCTCGTATCTCGAAACGTCTGACTCGGGGCTCGATGATCCCACTAAATCTGGAAAATATCGTTTTTTATACTTATCAAAAACTCACTTCTAAATAGACGACTCGATGACATATCTTTTTTTAAGCTCCAATTGTTGGATTATTGATATAACCATGAAAATTAATACAAAATTCCAAAGAAATGATTTTTGAGAATAAATGTAACCAACGAAAAAATATTGATTGATAAAGTCAAAGCAATTCTTCGCGTTTAGCCTTAATAACCATCCGTTGATTTACAATTAATTGATAAAAAAATATAAGAGCCAGAAATGATTTTCTTACAAGGGAACCACTCGTTGATGGTTCCCTTGTAAGATTTGAGTTGATAGTGAAAATTTCGAAAAATTCTAGATATTCTTGTAGAGCATCCTCAACTTATACAAAATTTGAATGAATTAGCTGATGAGCTTCTCGCGTTTTACAGTAATTAACTTGCAAAATTTTTTTTATATCTCGAAAAGGGTAACAAATACCGAAAATTTTTCAGTTTTTGCTAGAAAAATGGCAATTTTTTAAGCTAAAAAAATCATTCCATCACGCTATTATATAACTCAGTAGCAATTGTTTGAGCTATCGGTCTCAAAAAATTAGTGGCCCAAGGACCACTTAACGTGACCCTTGAGGGTCATGTTAAGTACTCCCCCCCCCAAGTTCAGTAGCTCCAAAATTTCAAAAGCTGGCTAAAAAATAATTTTTTCCGTTGAATTTTTAATGAACGTTGAAGAATGTTGATTTTGTGGAATGTACACTACTGCACAAAAAGATAAAGGCAGTCGATTCTTCTCAGAAGTTTTTGGCAGGCACGTAGCGAGAAATCGGATATGGGGGGGGGCAGTACGGAAAAAATTTTTTACCAAAAATCATAAGGGGGACCCTTATGATTTTTTTGGCTCTAAGGAACTTCCACAACGAGGTTAAAACGAGTTCCATAACGAAAAAAGCGGAACTTCCACATTCCGGGAAAAAAGGGTACGAAAAAATTTTTCCTCAAGCCCTTCGATGGGGGATGTTTTCGAAAATGTCCCATATTTTCACATATGTTATAAAGGTCGAGCTACCGATCTTTTAAATTTGTTTAAGTTAGCAATAAGCCGCTGTTCAATATTTTCAGTGGCCATTTCCTTATTTGTCATTGCAAAGGTGTAAGTTGACCAAATGGGCAACATAAAAGTTCTTCGATATGATAAAATTAACCATAACGATCCAATCGGCTTTGGTAGGATTTTCGAAAATGTTTCGGTTGTTATTAGCTTTACTCGTACTTAATGCTTATGTTGTCGAAGCGAAATTCCATTGTGGTCGCAATACGTTCGAAAATTAGTTGACAGGCACAGAAATCGATATGGCTTGTAAGCCTAGTACTAAAGGTAAAAATTTTTGAGACCTAATCATTGACATAACCAGGTGAGTTCCTCAAAAGGGAGACACTTTTTGAAATCTTTTACTTTCGTTTTTTTAATATTCAACCCAAAAGGGGTTAGTATATTCCTCTAGTGCATCCTCCATCCTATAGCTAAATATCGACACCCGATTATGCAAAGCTATTTTTGAAGATAAATTTAATTCATGTTGTCTTACGCATGATGCATGTTATAGTCGAAAATCTGGTAAAAGTAAATATGATAACACATTTTGTGCTTGTTTAAAAAAGCTGCCTCGTCCGATAGAACTTTATGCAAGGTATATTAGTATTACATCATAAACTTAAAAAATCTTTAAGGGTGATGCTTAGGCATTCTGCCAACTTGTAAAAGCCGGTGGTAATGGAGCATATGGTAGCTAAGAAGTCATTTATATTTTGGACTTTTTTATTTCCTTATAATTGTTTGTATATACAGTAGCGGAAAATAAAATTGGAACACCCTTTAAAAACCATAGTATAGTTGTTTATGCGTTTTCTCGGCTTCCAAATTAGCTTTTTCGATACAGATTTGTTTCATTATGAGAGAGTAAAACATGGAGAATATTTTGGTGTAAAAAGATTCGTCGCCCGACTTCATGTCTTCGTTGTAAAACATCATCCTTTTGACCCATACAAGTTCAATTTGGGAGATGTAGAATCGATCTAGAACCGCCTAAAGAAAGATTTTTTGTTGAATCTTTTTTTAAAACATTCGTCTCAATGCAAGGAATCAGAATATATATTGATTTACCAATATGGACTTTCGAAGATAGGTGAATAGAGGGGGGGGTGTCAATTTGGCAAAAATTCGAGTGGGGGTCCCTCCACATTTAACGATAGCTCAAAAAATCTCTTAGCGCATGCTGAGCATACCCTAAAGGACCCCCCTAAAACTTCGACTTTATGCTAGGTGGGTTCAGAAAAAAATTTTTTGGTACCAAAAATTTTGACGACTAAAAAAAAGGACCAAAAAAAAAGGTCAAAAAATGGCTAACGGCGCGCTTCGCGCGCCGCTAGCACTGCTAGCTACCCTCCCCGCGAGCTGCTAGCTGCCCCCAAAACGCCACGTTGCCAAAAAACTATAATTTTCCACGTTCTTGCCAATATATATATTTATTGCAAATAAGGCAACTCCAAAATTGTTCAATGAAATTTCACTTTCTACGACAGAATAATTTCAGAATAGTTGAGTTGCTTGATTTGCAATAATATGTTTATTGACACGAAAGTGGAGAAAGTTATCATGGCGAAAGTTACATAGCGAAAGTTAGCGTAGCAAGATTCGTGGCGAAAGTTATAGTGCCGAAAATATTAATTGAATTAAATCAGAGCGATACTCATTTATCTGTAATAACCACTTGTTGGTTAACCAAAGAACTATTAAAAAATATTGAATCATTTGAAAGAAGGATTATTATTAATTGTGAGTAACAGCCAGATTCATTTTCGAAATTAGTGAACATAAAATAAATAATGAGATTTTACTAAAAATGATAACATTATTAAAAAGCGTGTCCAATATTTAGTCTTTATATCTTGAACATGCGAATATTGGAGTAGAAAATTGTGAAATTTCGGCGGTCAATTTTGATGAAATGTCGATTGAACTTTGATTTCGACCAATCTATCCAAAACCAAAAAATCGAGACTGAACGAGAAATTGAAAGACCGAAAAGTTTACAATACCAAGATTAAACTTTTCGGTTTTCAGCTTAGGCTAAGCCTAAGGCTTAGGTCTAGAGTATTTTGGATCGGACGTCCGATCTAGAACTGAATCTAGATCGGACGTCCGATCTGGATGTTATCAAAACGCAAAAAAATCAAGTGTTGCAGTTTCATCTCACCCTGTAGAGCATGTTCAAAAATTCTGACTTTTCGAAAATACGTAGGATCTTGTCGGAACCTTATTAAATCATAAATTTATGACCAAAATATACCCTGACGTGACAAAAGTAATGAAGATTTAAAAAGACGATGCAAAAATCGATTTTTCCACAAACAATTCAAAAAAGTTTGTGTATTACAACGAAAACATACAATTTCAAACGCAATTATCTCGAAAACTACAACAATTCAGAACATGCCGTAAAAAGAAAAAATGCCCCATTTTTCATGAACTTTCCGAATATCAACAAACAATGGCAACTTTTTTCCCACTGGACTGGTCATTTAACTCATGATCAGTGTCGTAATTATGGGGGGTGGTACTTTAGAACCCACCCTGAATTTCTTTTTTTATTCGATAGTTTAGAAGCACAATAACTCGTAGCAAAAGGAATTAAGTCGATCGGACTTAAAATAAATGAATAAAATAAAAATTGGTGACAAGCATAAATGTGTCAAAAGTAATCATTTTACCCTGACGTGACAAAAGTAATGATGCTCAAATTTTGCAAAAGGTGTCAAGTTCCGAGAGCTCTAGCTCAAAATTTTATGATGAAATCGATGTTTATTTTTACATATTCGTGTTTAGCATGATTGAAAATAGTTAGAAACACAATTGTAACAGTCGGTCTTGTGAGTGTTCAAGTCAAAAATAAGAATTTTATTCATTACAAGGTGGCCCAAAAACCTTATTTTTGTGATTTTTTTTCAAACATGTTGAAAATTGATTCTTGAAAACTGATTATTTACGGGGGAATTTTTATGCGAAAAATTGATTTTCGAGGTTATTTTTATACTAGGGCATTGAAAAAGAGGTGAAAATCGAGGAAAAAATCGATTTTTTTGCTAAAAATTGAAATCGATTTTTTCCATTTGTATCACTTTTTCGATGTCCTAGCATAAAAATAACCTTGAAAATCAATTTTCGCCTAGAATTCCGTTGCGTTTAGGGCCGTAGCGTCTGCAGGGCGCGCCGAGCGCCGCACCTCCTTATAAATTTGTTCGAGAAAAAATCATAAGGGTTCCCTATATGTTTTTGGTCTATCAGTTTCTTAAATAGAACCTGGGAACCGAGTACCTCGGTGCTCTGGGAATACCGTATTACAGTGAAACCTGGAGACCGAGCACCTTGGCGCTCAAGGGCTCAGCCTTTGGCCTCGTTTTGAAGGTTACAAAATTCGGTGACACAAACAGACAAACAAATAAACAGACATTTCTCGTTTAATACGAGAAATGTCTGTTTATGCTTCCTTGACCCGATCCAATGAAATAAGAGTGTGTATCGAAGCGAAAATTCAACATGTATTAATTTACCCTGAATCACGGTCAAGAAAGCGTTTTCAAGCTTCGGGAATACGCGCAATCGATTCTCCGCATGAAATTACCCCAAGAAATATGTTTTTGGGGGTGAAATTTCAAAATTTTTCGATTTTCGCTTCAATACACACATCTATCTTCCTGAATCAGGGTCAAGGAAGTATTTTCACTTTTCGGGAATGCGCGCAATCGATTTTTCGCATGATTTTACCCCTATATAGGTTGTTTTGGCAAAAAAATTTTCGACCGAGATTAGTCCCTGATTCTTACCCTTTAAAAAATTGCATAATTAAGAAAAAAAACATATATTTTTTACTAATTTTGCAATAACTCCTCAACCAGAAAGAGTTATGGCATGAATTTGGTGTCATTCGATTACTACGAAATCCAGCTTTCTAACGACACCAAAACTATCAGGATTAGCTTTGTATTTCCGGAGAAATCCTCAAAGACATAAAAAAAAGTTTCGAAACATCAAACGATTTGTAGTGTTCAATAAATCGCTTCAATATCAAGATTTTATTAAAATTCAGGCAACTTTTATTGCGATTTAGGCTGCGCGCTAACAGTCGTGAAACGCATTTACGACGTCTGGAAATCCGAATTCATTTCCAGACGGCGTCCGGAAACAAGTTGAATTGATCTCAGCATTGACACGAAAATCCTGAGTTAGAATTTTTTTCGCAAAACAACGCTAAAAACAGTAATAACAGCTGTAATTTGATTGTTATTCAATTTTCTTCGAAGTTGTGAATTATTTTATGTTTTTCATCATTTAAAAAAACAAATTTTTTTTAGCTCAGATGGTATGCAGGAATATGGCTTGGGCTGATACCAAGTGCGAGATGTTATTGCAAGAAGTGTTCCCAAGAATTGAGTATACCAGTTTCAGTGATTGGAACAACGTTATAAAGAAAGTGAGCAGAATTTGGCTGATCTTGAGCCAAAAATTTTCAAATCATACAAAGATTTGTCCAGATCAAAATGGTCCTCGAATTGGCAAAATTTGACAAGAAAAATGAAACTAATGACAAGTTGGCCGAGCGCTGGGACTTTGATTTGAAGCAAATTGTACCCTTATGACGGTAACCGCAAAACTCTAACACGGAGACGGTTGTAACAGCACTAGTTAGTCTTCGCACTTTAGCATACAATCAACTCTTGCCGATTTTGAAAATAGAATTCATTATATGCTAAATATGCACTTTGGTGTTTTCTTATTTGTGCAAAATGTTTTGTTATTATTTGTTGTATTTTGCACAAATGTGTTGTTTTGATTTTATGCAAATTTTGACAAAAATTAAGCCGTTAAAGATGGAGAACATTTGGCACTAGGAACGAATTTCAATTCAATTTTTTCGGAATCTAATTAGTTATCTAATTTCAAGAATCTAATTGCCGCGAATCTAATTTCGATATTGTCGATTTGCTTGATTATCAATAAAATCCGTTTATTGACACGAAAATAAATTTAAATTAATCCATTTTTTTCAAAAACGACCAAAAAAATCATGTCAAATAATTTTTTCATGTAGGTAGCCTCTCTGTTTGGGTTAAATTTCTTTTTGAAAAAATTTCCCTGACCCCCTCAGGGAAATTTTTTCAAAAAGAAATACAGCCGTTATTGCTGTTTTTAGTGTTGTTTTGTGAAAAAAAATCAAATTCAGGGTTTTCATGTTAATACTCAGATCAATTCAACTCGTTTCCGGAAGATTTCCAGACGCCGCTTGGAAATGAGTCCGGATTTCCAGACGATTTTTTTATCTAATTCTGGTTGATTATCTAAGAAAAGTCCAATTATAAAAATAGCAACAACATCTTGTTAAGAGCATTAACAACGGTAGGACATCGAAAATCAGGCGATTTTAAAGATACAAAGAAGTTGATCTCCAGTGAGTATCGAACCCTAGATTTTAAAGCGAAATTGATCTTTCATGCTGATCAAAATATAGACTGGTATATTGAAAAACAAATATATTATAAAACATATATAACACGTATTTTTAGTTTTAATAATCAATGTTCTATTTTCCAAAATTAATCTTATCCATCAACATCTTTTGGTTATTGCTAGCTAAGTCAAACTTCGGTTTTAATTCTATAGCCTTTATATAATCAGCATTTGCTTCGTTATATTTGCCCAATTCCGCTTGGGCAGTTCCTCGATTGTTATAAAGTAAAGCACACGAGGATTTCAATTCTATAGCTTCCGTAAAGTCTGCTATGGCTTTGTCGTATAAGCCTAATTTTACATGCGCAGCTCCTCGATTGTTATAAGCAAAGACATTTGATGGATTCCGTTCTAAATCTTCTGGAAAATCGATGTTACATTTCATGGATTTTTCTATAGAAACCCCACTATTGTTATATACCCCGGCGCATGAAAGTTAAAAAAGTCTTTCTCGCTAACAAATTTGAAATTTCTTATAATATTTGCTTGATTCTCAATAAAAATAAAGTATTGACGCGAAAATTCAAATTTTTCTAAAAAATGATATTAAACATAGCATGCCACTTCAAAACCCATTAACTTTTTTCTACTTCAACCGTTTTTGCTAATTTTGGTCTTAAAAAATTCCTCAAAGGCTACCGAATAAAAGTATATATTGGTTTAGCTTTAAATTTTCTAAACTTCAAACTACTGTATCTAGTAACTCTTAACGTTTCAGATTGGTATAAAAAACTTTTTTTGCTCTACTCATCGTGAAGAATAAAAAATTTTTATCATCATGGTCTGAAACGTTAAGAGTTACTAGATGCAGCAGTCCGAAGTTTGGAAAATTTAAGGCTAAACCGATACATACTTTTATTCGTTAGTCTTTGATGAATTTTTAAGACCAAAATCAGCAAAAACGGATGTAGTAGAAAAAAGTTAATAGGGTTTGAAGTGGTATGCTATGCTTAATGTCGTTTATTAGAAAATTTTACAAAATTTAAATTTTCATGTTAATACTTTATTCTTATTGAGAATCAGGCAAATATTATAAGAAATTTCAAATTTTTTAGCGAGAAAGGCTTTTTAATTTTTGTGCGCCGTGATACTAAAGCATATAATGAATTCCATTCAATAAAGAATACATCCGTTGATTTCGCTTTATTATCGTGTTGGTCTAATTGATCTTTTGAAACTCCTTGGTTATCGTAGGGATTCAAGCTCATAAACTTTGTATAATCTATTATAGCGTCGCTAAATTGACCTAGTTCTAACTGATTATTTCCTCTCCCGTAATAAGCATATACAGAGGTAGGCTTCAATTCAATAACCGTTGTATAATCTGCTATAGCTTTGTTATATTCTCTTAGCTGATATCGTGACAGTCCTCTGTTTCCATAAGCTTGTGCATAGGTTGGATTCAGTTCAATAGCCTTTGTATAATCTGCTATAGCTTCGTTATATTTTCTTAACCAATATTGTGCATTTCCTCTGTCGAAATAAGCATTTTCATCGGTTGGATTCAATTCAATAGCCTTTGTAAAATCTGCTATAGCTTCGTTATATTTTCCTAAGCTGTCTTGTGCATATCCTCTGTTGAAATAAGCATTTTCATCGGTTGGATTCAATTCAATAGCCTTTGTATAATCTGCTATAGCTTCGTTATATTTTCCTAATTCACATTGTGCATATCCTCTGTTGAGATAAGCAATTGCATCGGTTGGATTCAATTCAATAGCCTTTGTACAATCTGCTATAACTTCGTTATATTTTCCTAAGCTGTTTTGTGTATTTCCTCTGTTGTTATAAGCATATGCAAAACTGGGATTCAATTCAATAGCCTTTGTATAATCTGCTATAGCTTCGTTATAGTTTCCTAAGCTGTTTTGTGCAATTCCTCTGTTGTAATAAGCATTTACATCCAACGGATTTTTTTCGATATTTAAAGATTCCTAGAATAATAACTTTTTAAGCATAGGGTGCGGCACATAATGAAAGACTAACTTGATTTGATCACATTTCGAACACCTTTAAGTTTTGTTTGTGCAATTTTTTGGGTGATAGCCAAGGTAAAATAGGACCAGAACCATAAAAAATTATTGAAGTTTGTATAAAAAATTTAAAATTTTATAAATCGATTTTTTTGATCTTAGAAATGTGCTGAAAATTTTTTATTTAACATTCTAGTAAATAGGGCCGCTT
>JAQGCP010001076.1:0-13499 GCA_034699885.1 Acrobeloides thornei | reverse complement strand
TCCCCGAAGCATTGTGGTAGAAACATAATTTTTCAAGGATACATTTTGACGCTTCGGGGATGCGCTGAATCGATTCCCCGCATAAAATTACCCCCAGAAAGTGCGGTTTTTTTGGCCACTCTGTAATTAAATTACGTAATCATTTAGGAATTTTTTATTAAAATAAAAACAATGATCAATAGAAGCATTTTATAGTTATTCAAAAATTTCTTTCTTTCTAAATTCTTTTGTCCTCAATCTTTCTAAAGAATTCACTGTCTCATATCCAAATTCTTTGTAAATCCCTTTGTAAATATCAATCCCAACGACATCTATCCAGATTTTTTTGCGGCTCTCTGCAAAAGAAAGAAAATAGGCCTAAGGCTTAGGCTTAGGCCTAGTCTTAACCTAAGCCTTAGATCTAAGTCTTAGGCTTAGGCTAAGCTAGACCAAGGCCTAAGCCGAATTATAAGCCTAAGCCTTTTTTTCATTTTCAGATAATCCTAGGTTTTATTGAATATTCAATGAAACCGGCCGGATTTTCAGAAAAACCTAGCGCCGGAATTTCTCAGCCCCTGGTACTAACATATTATAGAAAAATATTTTGATCATTGATTTAAATTGTTTACAGTTAAAATATTTATATTAGTATGAGAAGGAATAGTCGCAAGTGTCAGTCAGGGATTTTCAATATTTCGACACACAAATCGATAGATAACATGAATATAAGAGACGCTGTGTAAAAATTTCTTTCACATACGAGGTTTAAGGTAGGTCTCAGAACATAAGAAGCGCTTAAAAGAAATTAGTCACTATATGCAAAAAGTTAAGAATGAGGTTGGGATTCGAACCCAAACCCTGAGAATCAAAGGCGAAAGCGCTATCGAATGCGCTACTCGTGCTTCGAATCATCGTCTTATAACTTTTATTGTATACTTTATTTATCTTTTTTTACCAATAGCAACATAATAAAAAAAGGCGAAGGAATAAAATAATTTTTTGGCCTTTTGCAGATATTCATCTACATTTCTTATGTTCTGAGATCTACCTTAAACCTCGTATGGGAAAGAAATTTTTACACAGCATGTTCTATAATCATGTGATCTATCGATTTGTGTCGAAATATTGGAATTCCCTGACACTTCGCGACTATTCCTTGTGAGAATAGAGAAAATATTTTTTCGTAAAAATGACCCTATTGGAGGTAATTTGATGCGAGAAATCGATTGCGCACACTCCCAAAGCGTAAAAACGCCATCTTGACCAAGTTTTCGTGAAAAATTGCCTATTTTTTCGCTTTTTTTCATCTTTTTTCGCGAATATTTGTCATCTTTTTTCAAAATGACCTTATTGGGAGTAATTTTATGCGAGAAATCGATTGTGCGCACTTTTGAAGCGTAAAAACGCCATCTTAACCAAGTTAGTGAAAAATTGACTTTTTCGCCTTGTTCTTTTTTTCGTCGCTTCTTTTCGCCCATCCCCATCTGCAACCCGACATTTTTAGCAAGATTAGAAGTATTATAAAGAGAAGTTGAAAAAAATAATAGTGCCAAGAATCCACCGCGCATAAATTTAACGGAATTGTATGCACTGGATTTACGCACATCAATTTTCGCACGGATATTAAGCACAATTGTTTAGGATTTTACGCATAGGATATTACGCACATCTTTTAGAATTCGAATAATCGTTGAAAAACAAACACAAAATTTATAATGTTGGATTTTTTATAATAAAACCATTGAATCTCAAATTTTGCGTATAATATTTTTGTTTGATTTACAAAACGGTTTAATATCCATTAATTTTAGGCACATTTATACGAAGATGCTAAAACTCGGCGCAATGAATCAACGCGAAGTCTTATCAACAATAATTTAAGTAAAGCATCGGAAGCAGCTCTCGAGTTGATGCCTATAGCCGGGAATATATCTCGGTAGTTCGTGATAAGAAACGTCGATCTGGTTTTTTGTTCCCAGAACGGCGGTGTTTGAAGCGAATTTGAACAGGATATTATGATGATAACGGCTTGTTTCGACCTCCATTATTCGCTCATCAACTTTGGAATTCGTATAAAGCAATTCACGCTTTCAGCATTCGCTCTAACATTTTTGTTGAGGCTTGGAATGCCCCTTTCACCCAACCTCTTTCCAACAATAAAGGAAAGGTTAGTGTAAGTTTTTCCATTATCCTTTGGGATTCTTGGCCCAATTGAATCGAATAAGTCCCGAAATAGTTTCGTTTCGCGATCCATACTTATTTTTTAGTGGTTGAGATTTTTCGAGAGCCTAGCAGATGAAATGGTCAATATCGATATGAAAGTGCTGAAGCTGAGCGAGAAGCTGGACCGTTGCCAAACAATGAGCTTTTGCTCCGAGAGATTATCAATAAGTACGACGAATATGATGAGCCCTTAGAAAAAAAAGTTGAGGCTTGAAATTTCCAAGCCTCAATATCGTTACAAACAGCGATAAAATTTTTTGGTGAAATGTCTAATCCCAAAATTATAGTTTTGGCAACGTGGCGAAAGTTATAATGCCTTTTATTTTGCATAAGTGTAGAAGGGAGTTTATTGCTCCGTTTCAAGAAGAATTCTGTGTATTTTCCCATTGTTGATCTAGAATGTATTGTAGTGGTTTTTAAACAGATATATTATCACTAATTCTTTATTTAAAGTTAAAATTAGACCGGTCTAAAAAAGAGGAAGAAAATGTATGCCCGCAAACTATCGCTGTAATATAAACGCAGAATTATTAGGACCAATGTGTAAGCACAATACAGTGGCGTAGCCAAGGGTATACGGGGCGTCCCACCCCTCCCTCGTTCCTGACGAAGGTTGGAAAAAACTATAGGTGGCTTAGATAAACAAATGCGCATTTTCACTAAAAAAGAAAGGCCATGTTCGATCCTTTAAACGTTTCTTGAAAAAAGCGTAAAGTTTTTGAAAATTTCATTTCGGGCAACAGCCACCTGACAACGCCACTGGCATAATAAAAATAATATGTGGAAAAATATGAATATTAGAAATATGGAAAAAAACTAAAACTAAAAACCAACAATTAATGAAAAAATTTCAACCAAAATAAATGAATGATGAATATAGGTAGCAAAAATTAACCAAGTATTCTTGAAAAAAAAAACGAGTACCAAGACCGTTTTTATGGTTAGTAAGAGAGTTGTACTAGTACTATCAAATACCTACAAGGGAAAGTTCCGAACTGTCCGATTTCGTCAAATTCGAATTCCCCTCATATTCTTACCCCTAGAGGAGTCATTTCCAGAAAAATTTTCGAAAATTTTTTCACGTGGGTGTCCCCCTCTATTGTGTAGTAGCTCCGAAATTTTTGAAGGTAATCGGACAGTTGGGGGATCCCTCTCTTGTTATATCTGGTCATGAAATGTCTGAGGTCAGAGAAATTTGAATGAGGAAAAATCGTTCGATTGACTATTACTCGTTTGCGACGTTTCAAAGAAGGCATTTTGCTGACTATTCCCGAATGGTCCGGCGCTATGAGATCCGAGCGTATTCGTCGGTAAACCGTTATTCATGTTGAAGTTGTCGGCATACTGTTGTCTACCGGCGTTGGGATTTTCTGACGTTGGATAGGAGAAATAGAAGTTGTATGGCGGCGCCGAATTCACTCCAACCGAATTATTCATTTGGTTGTGTGTTGGCACGATTAGAGGCCTGGGGACTTTGCCACTTGCAATCGTGCTAACAGATGTGTTATCATTCAAGTTGAAGCCATTCTGATGGTGGAAAATGTCGCTGTTTTCCGATGGGATGGGCATGGAGTTGTGCTCGATCATAGTCATGGCGTTTTTCGTCTCTTCAATTCCAAGTAGGCTAGATGTGAGGGTGGAGTTGAGGATGTCTTCAACGATGTCGTTATTTCCAATGGTTTGAGTGGATGCGTCGAAACGGGTGCGCACGGATGGCGACCCGGTTGGTTCTAAGTCAACTGGTGCTTCGAGGAATATTTCTGCCAGTAATGGATCAAGTGCTTGGCAACCGAACATTTTGGCTAGCTGGATGTTTTCATAGTAGATCGCGGATACTTTCTAAAATATGGATTTTTGGGAGGTACTACACAATTGGGGGGTCATCCAAAATTGAAACCCCAGGATTTGTACGACCATGGATAAAAAAACCCCCAACCCCCATTTCCATTTAGCCAAAAAACTTACTGCTATTGATGGCAATAACAGTAGTATGTTGGCAAATCTTGAGCTAGCCACATTCAACGAATTGTCGCATCTTTCTCGGATCGACTGGAACAACGCGTTTTGAATCTTGTCCTTGACCATCGACAAGGCGTCCACACTTCTTGGGCTGATGCCACGAATGTCTAAATCTATTGGTCTCCCATATGATTCTCATAATTCGAATGTTTTACCTCCTTCTAGAAGTATCAGCGCCGTTAATGCTACTCTTTCTGGTTCGGCTAACCTAAGTTTTCGAATAGGAACTACCAATTCTTCCAAAATTCTCCTAACCATATTGTTTGCCAACAGACTAAATTGAGTATGTTTCGACATAAAAATAAAAAAATGTTCTTTTGTTCGAGGAATTGCGCGCATTTCCGAACCTTGAAAATGTTTTCTTGACCCTGATTCAGGGAAATGGATGTGTGTATTGAAGCAAAAATCTTACATTTTCAGATTTTTATGAGAAAACCGTTGATTCTTAAATTTTTCTAGGCGGGGAATCGATTGCGCGCACTCCCGAACCATGAAAACGCTTCCTTGACCCTGATTCAGGGAAAAACAAAAAATTGCCCTTTCAGATCTTCGCTTCAAAACACTGATTCTTTCCCTGAATCAGGGTCAAGGAAGCGTTTCGCATAAAATTATCCCTAGAGGGTCACTTGTTAAAATTTTTTAATTTTCTATCCCCCCTTTTATCTTGCATATCCTTACTTGGTATCAACAATATGTTGTGGCGTATCTCTTGGTATTCGGGTGCCATTGCACAAAATAATGCATTCCTGATCCGGAGACAATTTAGCGGTGTACGTGGCCTTGTGAAATGCCGCGAAGGCGGCGAAGGAATTCTTGATAATAGTCACCTTTTCGTGGATATTACTTAAATTAGCCAAAGCGAATAGCGCATTCGTCCAGTCGATGGCCAGGATGATATACCTTCTCATTGCTTGTGTGAATTGCTCCACATCGGCGATTCGACCCGCATCTGGACGCATCTAAAAATAATTGATTTATATAGGTAACATGGGTATGTGTTACGCACAGGTGTCCTATAACGATCTAGCAGATTTCGATCTTGTAACAAATTGTATAGCTCCAAGTCGGGTTCACATTTAATCTCATGGAGGTGTGCGATTCCGATATTCGAGCTAGCACCACAATCGTCGAGAAATCCATTCTGAAAACCCGCGGATGATGGTTGATTTCCTTTGATTTCAATATCGACTAGGTAGTTTAATAGCGCATCCTCTTGTTGGGAGCTAAAAAAACTCTTGTTGATGGTGATATTTAAAAAAAAAATCTTGCCCATGGGATTCGGTTCCGGGAGATGGTAGAGAACTTTCATCTCGTTTTAGCTTCCTCTTTCTTGGGTTCTTTTGTTTGCCTATCACATCTCGATCTGGTCGAATAGCTAAAAAGTTTTTCTTAAATTTACAAAATAGAGAAGAAATAAATGTGTACCATCTGGTTCCATTCCAACGGTCAAACATCTCTGGAAACGGCAGAAACGACAAGCATTCCTCTGATCTAAAATTTAACAAATTAAAATCATAAGAAGGACCAGGGCTGTGTCACGGCGTACCAAAATTCTGAAAAGGCGAAGGCAAAAGTCAAAACTTAAAAAATGCCGCCAATCGACTCAGCTCGTCAAGAGCTTCAAAACGAGTACCATATCATGGGGTTTTGGGGATGGGGTGGACCATAGCTGAGTGGCAAAAGTGACAGGTTTTCAGTTTATAGGCTCGGGTTCGAATTCCGCTTCGAATTTCAAGTTGTCTAAATTCCATGAAAATTTTAGATATGCAAAAATTTTCATGGAACTTGGACACTGAAAAAGCGGGATTCGAACCCGAGCCAATAAACTGCAAACCTGTCGTTTTTGCCACTCGGCCATGGGGAAAACCCAAAACCCATGATATGATACTCGTTTTGAAGTGCTCGGCGAGCAGACTCTATTGGTGGCATTTAAAAAAAAATTTTGACCTTGCCTTCACCTTTTCGAAATTTTGATACGTCGTGCCGTGATTTTTGGTGAAATTTTCTCCTCCCCATCGTTGGCTATACACGACTTTCTGGATGATCCCTTACCTAAAATTTTCCATGGAATCGATGGGTGTAGCACGCAAAAATCACAGGTTTCGAATAAGTTTTTCTCCTTCCGAGGCTCTTTCCTCGGTCGACCTCTAGTCCGAGATCGAGGGCTCCTGCCTGTGAGCACTAGTTGATGATGCATCTCAGCTGGACTACTATCATCTCTATCCTCGAATGTCACGATTTCATACGAATTTTGACCACTACTCGTCGGCCGAGGGCAATGCAGTTCTTTGGGCCGAAGAGGACAATGCAGCTCTTTGGGTTGAAGAAAGAACTCGGCCAAAACGTGCTCGAACTCCAACACTTGGTTATCATAACAGTGGTTGTGGGCAACTTCGAACATTTTTAATAAGCACACAACTGATGAATAGAAGAGGTAGAAAAAATCTGCCCGACCGACGTCAAGATCACATCAATTTAAAGTACGCGAGATAAGCTATCCGAGATAAGCTAGTCGAAAACGCGTCAGACGAGGTCAGCCCGCGCGGCGCTCTTTGTTCAACACGAATGACAACAAACATCATGATAAAATGTAGATTCTTCTCGATCGACCTCATTATTTTTGGAACAAGCGCTTTTTTGTTAATAATAGGAAGGAGATCCGGTACTTATTCGTTTTTAAATCCCAAGTGTTATGTGTTGACAACGAAGGCAAAAAACGGATGAAGAGAGCGATTGCGGTTAAATTGATCAAAGGCATGGTAAAGTTTCATAGGAACATCTCCAATTTCGGAGCTACTTACACAATAGGGGAGGGGGCCACCCACGTGAAAAAATTTTCGAAAATTTTTTCTGAACATTACACTTCTAGGGGTAAAAACATGAGGGGGAATCTGAATTCGACATTTACGAAGCGAAAAAATGCTTTCCTGATTCAGGGAAGGCGTGTGTATTGAAGCGAAAAGTCGCAAAAATGCGAAAATTGATTTTTTGGGAAAAATTCGATTTTTGGCCAAAAATTGAATTTTGGCGAAAAAATCGAATTTTTTTCCAACAATCGATTTTCGTATTTTTGCTACTTTTCGCTTCAATACATAATACGCTCTCCCTGAATCAGGGAAGCATTTTTTGCCCGAAAATGCCAGACGTCAAAAATTTTTCACGTGGGTGGCCCCCTCCCCCTATTGTGTAATAGCTCCCCAATTTCCGTTTTCTGGAAATTTGGGAATATTTTTTTTGCGCAAAAGTTTTCGGACCCGACCGGAACCCGAACCCGGACTAGGCTCCTGGCTACTGTCCAAGTGTACTACCATTGTGCTACCGAGACCTCCAACTGAATGCCCTGTAAAGTTTGTTTTAAAAAAAGTTTACCTTTATCGATACTACATTTTTGCATGAAACGGCAAGTATAAGTCTGGTTTGAGCGGATTGTTCGTCGGAAGAACCCTTTACACCCGTAACAAGCACTGACCTAAAAGAAGAAATACACATATGTTTTTTTGGGTGGGGAAGAGGGGGATAGCGTGAAAAAAATACTTTCCCGATTCAAGGAAGGCCTGTGTATTGAAGCGAAAAGTCGAAAAATCGCATTTTTGCGACTAGTGATCCCTCCCTGGGGTGTCACAATCGAAAGTTGATTGTAATTATTTTCTTTTCTTGTAAAACTCGAATAATTTCAAAGTTGTCCCATAATTCAAAATGTGAGATGGTTCGATTTTGCATTCGGAGTTTTTGTTCTAGTAAACGAAACACTTACCCCGTAATGTTTCCCTGCCGATTTATCACCGCAGACCATGCAGATGCCATCAGTCTGTTCCATTTTTTTTCTAAATAAACAATGGGTAATAAAGAGTTTTACAACGTATTAATATACAATAACACGACCACGTGTTTTAAAACAACTCATGTTCTTTTAAAAAGTGAAATGGAAGAAACTTTTCTCAACACAAAAATTTAGTCGATTAAAAAAGTACAAGGTGTATCAAAAACAAACCGAAATTTGGGCGATTTTTTCATGTTTTTTCGACTGGAAAATTTTTCTCAAAAATGATCTTATTAGGGCTAGTTTTATGCGAGGAATCGATTGCGCGCATTTCCAACGCTTCTCTGATCCTGAATCAGAGAATCGGAGTGTATGCATTGGAACGAAAATCGAAAATTTTTAGATTTTCTGCTTGAAAATGAGGTAATTTTATGCGGAAAATCAATTGCGTGCATTTCCGACGCTTGAAAACGCTTCCCTGATTCTGAATCAAAGAAAACGAGCAAGAATTGATGATCGCTTCAATACACACACCCCGGTTCACTGAATCAGGGAAGCGTTTTCAAGTGTAGGGAATGCGAGCAGTTATGAAAAAATATCCTCTAAAGGCTTAGGCTTAAGCCTAAGGTTAAGCCTAGGCCTAAGGTTAAGCCTAAGCTTAGGCTTAACCTTAGGCTTGGGCTTAGGCTTAGGCTTAAGCCTAAGGCTAAGCCTAAGCTTAAGCCTAGGCCTCTAAAGGATATTTTTCCATAAAATTACTTCAAAAAGTATCATTTTTTGGAATCCTGTTAATTGCGTCTCCCCAGGGGAAGAGCTCCAAAATTTTCGCTTCAATACATACTCCGATTTCCTGATCAGGGAAGTGTTGAAAATGTGCGCAATCGATTCCTCGCATAAAATTAGCCGTAATAGGGTCATTGAAAAATTTTTGGGTCGAAAAAACATGAAAAAGAAAATTCCGATTTTTTTCGATTCACCCTGAAATTAAACTCGGAAAAATGACGAAAAATAGGTAAAAGTTGAAAGATAAAAAGAATAAGTTAGTTCCTTGTCATCGTTTATGGTGTATAGGATTAAAAGTGGATACAAGGTTCTTTATACTTTGAGTTAAGCTATAATGAAAATACATGATTAAGATAACTTTGAAATGTCAACGGAGGATAATCGTTTTGTATTTCCACCAAAATAGCATCTGAGAATTTTTTTCATAAAAAAATTTTTTGATTAAATCGTTGGGCGTTAACACGAGGAATACTTTTTCAAAATTCCGATTTATTTGAGTGCTTTGGGGACCATGCTTGAACAACTTCCGCAAAAAATTTTTTTCAAAAAAGTGCTATGAGTACTTATAAGCAAAAATTAAAAATCCGCGTTTTATCTTGTCTTGGCTCAGTGGTAGTGGTCCTGACTTCGAGTCCAATAGTACCGGGTTCGAATCCTACCTACGTCGAACTGATTTTGAAGTACTCATAGCACTTTTTGAAAAAAAATTTTGTGGAAGTTGTTAAGCATGGTCCCAAAAACACTCAAATTCAAAATTCCGGTTTATTTGAGTGTTTTGGGCCATGCTGAACAACTTTTACAAAAAAATTTTTTCAAAAAAGTGCTATGAGTATTTCAAAATCAATTCGACGTAAGTGATTCGAACCTGGTGCTATTGGATTCGAAGTCGGGAGCACTACCACTGAGCCAAGCTCACGATAAAACGCGGATTTTTAATTATTCTTATAATTTAATATGAAAATGCTTTAGTTTAGAAAAACATGAAAATTTTTTGTCAGAGATCCATCTTTCTCTCTACAGCGAAAAAAAAGAATGGTTATTATTTTTTTAAATATAAAAATCCTATTTTAAATTTTCTTTTGTGTAGAAAAAATTGTACTTAAAAATCAATTTTCTCTTTTATTAAAAGACTCTCTCCATAGTCGGTTTTTCCTCATAAAAGACACTATTTTTCGAGGTTGAGCAGAGAACACTCGAAAACAACTTTTTTGAGGCAAATGTTCAGGGCATTATTTTTCAAACATCCATAGTCATTAAAAAAGACTGGCTATAAAACTTCCATCAAGATAGAGGCAGTGGCTTACGAGGAAACCGCAAGGTCTGTCACAAAAATTTTTCACCGAAAAACAAACACATCAACGATAGTGGCGCATCTCAAAACGGTATAATATATCAAAATTTTGGTCCCATACCATTTTCATCGAGATAAAAAAATAACTCAAAAAACTACTTGTTTATATTGAAAACAAGTATCAAAATGGTGCAGTGGATATGTTCCCGTCTTTGCAGTTAAACAGCACGGGCTCGACTTACTGCTGCGTCGATTTGTTTTTGCATCATAACTTTACTTTTTTTTAACTCGATGAAAACGACCTATGGGACCAAAAGTTTAACTTATATATCGTTTTGAGCTGCCCCCTATCGCTTACGCTTGGTTTCGTTTGTGTATTACAACGAAAACATGAACGCAGTGAAAATTCGTCACTGAATCAATAAAAGTTGTGTGTGTCGACGCGAAAATTTAAGAATTTTTTGATTAGTTTTCGTAAGTCGATGAAAAACGAAAACATTTAAAAAAATTTCGTGTCAATACACAACTTTCATTGATTCAGGGGCGAATTTTCGGCATACACAATAACGGGATGGAACGATCGTTCAAACAGCACAAAAACGAGATGAACAATAACGGGACGACAAGAACGGTCAAATACACAACTTTGATTGATTCAGAGACGAAGTTTCACTGCTCTCATGTTTTCGTTGTAATACACAGATTTTTCAAAAATCGCCAACTTCATACGCAATTCTCTCGAAAACTACAACGATTCAGAACGTGCCGTAAAAACAAAAAATGCTCCATTTTTCATGAATTTTTCGAATATAGAGTTTTTACAGTTTTTTTCGAGTGGGCTGATCCTTTAAGACGAATAACATATGAATTATATTAGAAAAAAGTTGTCAAACAAAAATAAAAAATAAAGTGAAATATAATAGTTATGCAAAAATACGTTGGCTCGAAATCAACGCGTACTAATTAATATGTGGAAAAACGATAAAAAAAGTATTTTAGGTCTGTTCGTTTCTTCCTCTCAGAAACCCGAGAGCATTTTTCGGCTGTTTACTCAAGCGATCTTGGCCCGAGTTTTTGTTTGCAAAACAAATTCGAGCTTTTCAACACTCAGAATGGTACACTTGTCAACATTTTTGGCAATTGAAAGAGTTATTTTTTTCCTACAGTTAAGGACTGTTCAGATATAACATTATAAAAAAAGCGTTATACACCCTACAAATAAGGGGTGTCCAGGATTATGTTATCAATTTTTCGGAGTTTTAGACCCCCTCCCCTCTCAACGTTATCAAAAATGTACTAGTGTTATATCAACTTTTTGTGGAGAGGGCCGACCCCTAACGTTATCAGAAATGCACTAGTGTTATCACCCTCCCCTCCCAACGTTATCAAAAATGCACTAGTGTTATATCAACTTTTTGCTGAGAGGGCTGCCCCCCTCCCAACGTTATCAGAAATGTACTAGAGTTATCACCCTCCCCTCCCAACGTTATCAAAAATGCACTAGCATTATCAACTTTTTATGAAGAGGGCTGCCCCCCCCTCCCAACTTTTTATGGAAAGGCCCGACCCCTAGCGTTATCAGAAATGCACTAGTGTTATCACCCTCCCCTCCCAACGTTATCAAAAATGCACTAGCGTTATCACCTTTTTGTGGATAGGGCTGATCAAAAATGCACTAGTGTTATATCAACTTTTTATGGAGAAGGCTACCCCCCCCCCTCCTCCCAACATGATAACGTATCAGAACAAAAAATGGTTGCGTTTAATAAATAAAACAAGGCAAAAACATAAAAGTCATGAACAGAATTTTTTCTCTTTCTCAACACACACACATCGGTTCTAGGCCGTTGAAGACACGAAAAGAGAAAGAGAGAGAGTGCAGGGCCTCGCTGGGGTACTCAACGAGTCCTAAAGCACGCCACGACGGCAGTTAGAACGTGAAAGGAGCTCTCGAGGCACTCGCTAGCCGCGTGAAACATGGCCCGAAAGAGGTGCACAAAGAAAAGCGCTATCTATATGATAAGCCGGGAATGTATATTCTTTGCAACAACGCACTAAATAGCCGGAGGGAAAAAACTCAATGCAACCAGCTGCATCGATGTAGCCGGAATGGAGCGCTCGGCTAAGACTTGGCACCAGTCGGCACCGATGGATACTCGGACACGACACGGGGCATTAGCGACGAGCACAAAAACACAACCAGCACACAACACGAAAGCCCCGGCCAGGAGAAAAAGTGTGTGAGGAGATCGCTCACAGGCCTCTAAGAATTTCCCTCGGAAGGCTTTTGCCAGCAAGCTTAAATTTTAGCGGAGAGAGGGATAAAGTGCACTTACGGAAAAAATTAATCCCCCCAACATGCCTTTTCATTAACTTTGATGCTTGTTGACAAATATGGGTGTTTTGAAAATTTTCTAACTCATTGATTTTTAAATTATAAGCAAAATTAAAAATCCGCGTTCTATCGTGAGCTTGGCTCAGTGGTAGTGCTCTTGACTTCGAGCCCATTAGTGCAGGGTTCGAATCCCACTTAAGTCGAATTAATTTTGAAGCTGATTTAAATTTCCTCGAAAATGAAGAATATGTTTTTCACGAAAATTGGGCACCCGTTTTTCGATGCGCTCTATCGATTGGCGGTGGAATTTTTCAAAAATTCTTTCAGAAATTCAACTTCAGGTTTTCGTTTCAATACATAGATCATTTCACGTTTCGTGGATTTTTGACTATAGGGAACACGATGGCAACATTATTTTTTAACAAAAATTAAAAAATTAGGGGGTTACTCGCTAAAAATTGAAAATATGCGAATTTCAAAATCGACCCTGATTCAGGAAATGGATTCGGTGTATTGACGCGAAAATCGAAAAAATTTTTTATTTTCGCTCAAAAAGCACCCACCTGGGGGTAATTCTATGCGGGGAACCGATTGCGCACATTTTTGAAAAAATTATCTTGACCCTGATTCAGGGAATGGAGTTGGTGTAGGGATGAAAAAAGAAAATTTTTCGATTTTCGCGTCAATACACCGAATCCATTCCCTGAATCAGGGTCGAGGAAGCGTTTTCATGCTTCGGGAATGCGCGCAATCGATTTCCCGCATAAAATTACTCTATATGAGTCATTTCTAGTAAAAATTTCCGAGTCCTAGACCTAAGCCTAGGCCTAAGCTTAAGCCTAGGCCTAAGACTAAGCCTAAGCCCAAGCCCAGGCCTAAGCCCAAGCCTAGGCCACAGCCTAAGCCTAGGATTAAGCCTAAGCCCAAGCCTAAGCTTAAGCCCAAACCTAGGCCTAAGCCTAAGACTAAGCCTAAGCTTAAGCCTAAGCCTAACCTATCAATTTTCAACCTAACCCAAAATATGCCTCTATGAAAGTTAATCAAGATAGTTGGTTCAGCAAAAAAATCAGTGCGCTATTTTGAATAGAAGAGTATTGTGTATTTATTTA
>JAQGCP010001075.1:0-13499 GCA_034699885.1 Acrobeloides thornei | reverse complement strand
GGACACAAAAAAAATCCCTGACCCTTGACCCGCGACCCTTGGACCAATGGGTGATTCTTACAGAGACTGTGTCTTAATTTCTTTAAATAAGTTATCTAGCTTTTTATTATATATTTCAGATGTATATTCTTTCGTATTCGGTAGTTTGATAAACTTTAATATAACTTCCATCTTCGTTGGTTTATAATAATATGATTCAACTCGATGAGGCGAACTTGAAATTACACCGGCATCCACACTCGAGAAATCCGCCGGCTTTATCTTATAATTACGCGAATTATTCGGAAATTTTAGATAGTCTATATTTTTCAACCCATCCAATCTGTGTGTGATTTCTTTAGGAGGATTTTTTGTAGAAATCTCTCCAAGAAACGTTCTTTTAAATTTTAGAATCATTTGGATATATGGATTATACTATACTAAAAAAATTAAAATATCGTATAGTCTAGTCTCAATTTAGTGACATTTAGATTTGGTGATACCGCATGTGGAACTCAAGTACACTTCCCCCTTCCGGGGACAGACACTCTCAATCCACGGACCACTCAACCCACGGACAACTCAATCCATTTTTGGTGAAAACAATACACTCAACTCGGACAACTCAAGCCAGAACTACTCAACCCAAACAACAACCCGGACAACTCAACCCATTTTTGGTAAAACAAGACACTCAATCCGGACAACTCAAACAATTTGTTGTAAAAACAAGCAAAAGAATTGGCTAAAGAGAAGGTTTTTATTCTATTTATGTCCGCACTTCATCTTCATGCTTAATGCTTTTGGCAAAGTTCAAATGTTATAGAGTTTTCCTTACAGTCTTACTCACTTTATTAAATAACATTCAGTCCGATTTTAGGCTCTCCATTTTCGTGCGAATGCTTTTTATATTTGGTTAGTATTAAAGGACCAGTCCACTTTTGGGGAATTGATGTCATGTGATAGAGCACAAAATTTGGAGCATTTTTTGCTTTTACGGCACTTTCGCAATTTTGTTTCGCTCATAACTTTTTACGGTTAGATTTTCAAGTAGTGCCGTAAAAGCAAAAAATGCTCCAAATTTTGTACCACATGGCATCAACTCCCCAAAAGTGGACTGACCCATGCCTTCTTCAAATTTATGAAGACAATTTTTCTAGGCAACAATAGCAGTAGCCGGCACATTGGTAGATCGCCTGAGCGGCGAATATACTCGTTGGCAAGAACAAATGAATACACTCCAACAAGAACTTGATACAGTAACCGAAAAAGTTAATTTTCAGCAACAGCCAAAAATTTCAGATGGAAAAATGTTGTCTTATAGCTGCGGGCTTTTCAACCTTCTTGGGCATAGCGACGGAGGATGTCCGTGAAAAGATTATGAAAGAATGGTATGAACTGTGTAGACTGGCGAATTCATTTAGTGTTGTACAATTTCTCGCCTCGGAGACGGAGCAGCTCAACTGGAAAAATAAAGGCTTACCCGCTTCGAAAATCGCTGTAGAAAATACTGCGATGCTTTTCAATAATATCCAAACACCGTTTATAATCGATTCGACGGGAAAAGTCTGTGCATTTCTGGTCAATTACTTGAAAGAGAGTGGTGAGAATGTGGAGTTTCTCAAGGGCGGTCAATCGGATCTTATGACACAAGTATGAATTATAAACAAAAAATATTAGAGGACTAGTCCAGTGGGAGGGGGGAAGTTGGCATTTTTGTTGGTATTCAGAAAGTTCATGAAAAATGGAGCATTTTTTGTTTTTATGGCATGTTCTGAATCGTTGTAGTTTTTTGAGAAAATTGCGTTTGAAATTTCATGTTTTCGTTGTAATACACAAACTTTTTTGAATTTTTAAATCGATTTTTGCATCGATTTTATCTCGAAATCTACAACGATTCAAAATTTACAGTAAAAACAAAAAATGCTCCATTTTTCATGAACTTACCGAATATCAACAAAATGGCAACTTTTCCCCCACTTGACTGAAGGACCTTAAATGGAAATTAGATTGAGCTCGGCGTCCGTTTCGGCAAAACTTTGATCATTGATGAAGTCTCGGAAATCGATCCGGCATTGGCGTCGTTGTTGCGTAGAGAATTCTCGAGCCAAGGTCCAAGACAAGTTGTTCAACTGGGCGAAAAGTCGGTGGATGTGAATGAAAAGTTCCGAATGTTTCTCTGCTCGAAGAATGAACAGATTCAATTGCCCAGCTTTGTTCGGAGTACGGTATCCGAAGCTAACTTCTCGACTACTAGATCAGGGCTTGCTTCGCAGGTAAAATTCCGGAGCACCTACTTTTTCCAAACTTCTGAACACCTAAAAGAGCTTCTACTACAGAGTGTATCGAGAAAAAAACCGGAATTTTGGCGATTTTTTCATGTTTTTTCGATCCGAACGTGTAACGTGTTTTTTCAAAAATCGAAAAAACATGAAAAAATCGCCCAAATTCCAGTTTTTTATACACCCTGTAACAAATTTTTTTCTTGTTATATCATCATGTTTTAGTTGTTGAGTCTTGCCATTGAAATCGAACGGCCGGAATTAGAGGTCAGATCAAGTGAGCTGACTAGCCAAGCTGAAAGTATGACTCTGCAATTGGATCAGCTCGAACAAATTCTATTGAATGTACGGAAAATTTTTCATATTACTAGAGAAGAAGACGTGTACGCGTGTTGGAGCGGGGGATCCCTGAAAAATTATAAAAATAAGCTCTAACGTGTCCCCCAACTCCGACAAATACTCGTATGCAAAAAACAATTAGACAATTTAGAGTGTGTGCTCTCCTGAATCAGGAAAACGTTTTTTCGCGTCGAAAATGCCAAATTTGGATTATTATTGAAAAATTTTGCTTTTTGGGTCACCGGCGCTCTTAAAAACGTTGAGTATTTATGAATTGATAAAAATTTAGGAACTAGTCAATTCCGAGGGCAGTCTTTTGGAAAATGTTCAATTGCTAGACTCTTTAAACAAAAGTAAGGAAAACGCCGATCGCATCGCGGAATCTCTGAAAGAATCTGAAAAACTACACAAACAACTTGATGAGGTAGTTTCATTTTTTTATCAACTTGAACTGAGCGCCTACGGCGCTCTTCAAGGACCAATCCAAGCGGAAAAAAGTTGCCATTTTTTGTTGATATCTGCCCACTGGAGACTGGTCCTTCAACATTTTAAGAAACAAAAAAAAGAACTTTCTTAGCAACGAAATGTCTACTTCCCATTCGCCCAAAAATGCAGTCAACTATATTTTGTGATCTGTAATCTACACAAGCATAATCCAATGTATAACTTCAACGTGAACACCATTTTTAAACTGTTCAAAAAAGCATTTAATGAAAGCAAGGTGACTAGATCTAATCTTATATGGTACAACCCAAGACTTGTTTAGGCTGAAGCCAACGTGAACACTCGCTTGGACAGTATTTACCGTGCGATTCAGAGAAAGGTGTATGAATACGTGAGTCGAGCGTTGTTGAAAGAGGATCGGCTGATGTTTGCCATGAGTTTTATCAAAGGGACTCAGGCGAATTTGTTCGAGAAAAATGTATTCTTTTGCTTGGGGCTACGTTCAAGCATGTCAAAAAAAGTTGTCAAAAAGTTTATTGAAACGATTGTCCATGAAGCATAAAATTTTATTGGCCGAGAAGCATAAAACTTGTTGCCTGATTTTATGCTTCATGACGAATCGTTTCAATAAACACGATTTGATTGAAAATCAGGCAAAGTTAAACTTTTTTGACAACTTTGTGACAACTTTTTTGACATGCTTAAACGCAGCCTGACAAATCGAGGATAGTAGTCCAAAATTTTTTTGAAATTCTAGGAATGGGAACTGTTTTCGGGCACTTTGGTCGGGCAAGCTAGGGATGATTATAGTGTGAAAAATATCTCGTGGATTTCCGAGGACAGGAAAAATGATATTTCACGACTACAAGTGCGTAATTTTTTTGTATTGTGATTGAGAGAGGAATTTTTTACAGATCTATCTCCCAACTTTATTCCACACTTTACGCCTTGAAGACCAAGGAACTTGGGTGGAATTTTCGAAAGCAACCAATTGCGAATCAGCATTTCCCAGCTCCGTTGATTCGAAAATCACAGCATTTCAAAAAGTGCTCGTCATCCAGTCGCTACGCCCTGATCGGCTTCATTCTGCTATGGTCAAATTTGCCTCAAAAGCATTGGGTATTCACTCAAAATATTCAATATTGGGAGCTATTGTGGATCAGGGGAGGGGTCACCCCAGGGTCAAAGATCGAAAAATTCTTTTCTAGAGTTTTCAAAAAAATTTTTTCTCGATTTTTGACCCTGGGATGACCCCCCTGATCCACAATAGCTCCCAATATCGTGTTGAAAATTTATTTAGGTCTCGAATCGATTAATCCACCACCATTGGATCTACACTCAATCTTCAAAGACGAAAGCGTGCCCAACGAGCCCATTCTAATTCTTGTTGGAAGTGGAGCCGACCCATCGCAAGAGTTGAATGAACTCGCGAACAAAGTTGTTGGCGCACACCGATTCCATCAAATTGCCATGGGCCAGGGACAGGAGACCGCCGTTTTGGAAACCATTCGAAAATGTATGGAGCAAGGAGAGTGGTTGTGTCTTTATAATCTTCATTTGGTTGCTGCATTCGTACCACGAATACAAAATGTACGTTTGTATGCCTTGATTTAATGGGTCTTAATTGTTTTGGGTTATTGAAACGAAAATTCTGATTCAAGTTTTCGTTTCAATAATCCAAAACAATTTGAATTTTTTAGGAACTAGTTATTCGTAAACCACACGACGACTTCCGACTCTGGCTAACAACCGAGTCGGATCATCGCTTCCCCGTGGTTTTCCTCCAAGAAAGTCTCAAACTAACCTTCGAAGCACCACCGGGTGTCAAGAACAACCTAGAAAGGACTTATGCACAATGGCGCGAACTCGAGTTGAGCGTGCAACAACGCCAAGAAACTTATCGCTTGCAGGCTATTTTCATGCTTGCTTGGCTGCATGCTATTTTGCAAGAAAGACGGAGCTTTATTCCACAAGTAAGAATCTTAAGAAAATCAAAAGTTTTTGACCCTGTGGGGAGATCGAATTTGCTGGCCCAATGTTGCTTAACTTGCCCGATCGGACGTTTGCCTTACTTATCCACTGAGCTATGTAGGCAGCGCTTTTATTTTCTCTCGCTGAAACAGACTATACTTCATTGCTGACAACCTAATAGCATTGAAAAATTTTCAGGCATGGCTCAAATTCTATGAATTCAGTAATGGAGATCTAAGAACGGCGAGACAAATGTTGGACAAACAACTGACAAAACGAGCACAAGGTATGAAAAAAACGAAAATGGTAAAAAAAATTTTTCCAGACGTCGATTGGGAAACAATTAGGGGTCTGATTGAAAACGCAATCTATGGTGGAAGAGTAGAAAACATGCTCGATATTGGCATACTCCAAGCCTACTTGCTCGAATTCTTCAATAACAAAATGATCGCCGGTGCAGAAAATGGCAGTGTGTTAGCTCCAAATTTTCCAATGCCAACTTTTTCCACATACAATGTATTCTTTTTACAAAATTGTACAGAGTGTCCTAGTAGGTTGGGACTATCAGGGTTTCTCGTCATCCAATCGGTCATTTTTGATGCAGTTTTTTGTAGGAGAGAGATGAGACAATTTTACTTCAGATCCTATAAAAATATTCAGAATTCGCGAATTTTTGAGCTTGAAGTTTTTCTAGCAACTTTTCTCCGTCTTCCCAATAAGGTAGAGATTTGATTTGAGCTAATAAGGTAGAGATAGTGATACCCCAACAACGTAAAAAACCGTATTAAAAATCTTTTAACAGTGACGAGAAATAGAATTGTCAAAATTGAAAAAAATAACAAAGAATCTAAGGTTCTGGGACGACGTGACCTCAGTGGCGCAGTAGGTTGCATTTTGGCTATTGCCCGAAAGGTCGCGGGTTTGATACCCAGCTTCGTCGCTTGGTTTTTGCATAAAAAGAAAACATATGAGAAATAGAATTTTCAAAATTAAGATAAAATTTTTTGGGCAAAAACCAAATGACGAAGCTGGGTATCGAACCCGCGACCTTTCACGGTAACAGCCACGCAACCTACTGCGCCACTGAGGCCATCTCGTCCAAAACCTAAATTCTTTATCATTTTTTCTCAATTTTAACAATTCTATTTCTCATCGCTGTTAAAAGATTTTTTGATGCGATTTTTTTACGTTGTTGGGGTATAACTAGGCTATCAAATGATGTTCAAATCAAATCTCTACCTTATTGGAAAAACGGAGAAAAGTTGCTTGAAAAACTTCAACCCTGTATAAATTTTAGGAATACTCAACATGGGTCCACTCAACAGTCCCAGCCGACGATCCACCCCATCTTTTCGGACTTCCATTGAACATTCTATTTTCGTGGGAGATCATGCAAAGTGCGTCGACTATCTCGAAACTCCGCCATCTTCAAACGGACATTTCTTCCACCTCGGAGTTTGCCAAAGAATCGTGGAATGAGGTGTTATCACCACTACTGAATTTATGGAAACGCTTAAACCAAAATTCCAATTTGCATTCAATGGAAATCCCCACGCCGAAGCCATCTGATGATCCAGTAGCCGAAGTGCTTTCGCTGGAATTTGTATTTGCTGTTCGCTTGGCAAGCAAATTACTCAATATGGGGGGGGGCACCCACGTGAAAAAAGTTTCAAAATTTTTTCTGAAAATGACCCCTCTAGGGGTAAAAATATGTGGGGAATGCGAATTTGACATTTTTGAAGAAAAAAACATTTTTGCGACTTTTCGCTTCGATACACAATACGCCCTCCCTGAATCAGGGAATCATTTTATAGACCAACTTTTAGATGCGCTATATTCATGGCTCATTGGCCAATATAAGCAAATCTATCAAAGGAGCCATAGTACCAGATGCAAAAACGGTCGAGATCGCGAGATCACTCATGCTACATCAGGTTTCGCTTTTTGTTGTTGATTTTGAAAATCTGACTTAATGCTTTTAGACTCCGACTAGCTGGGATGCCATGTGGGCAGGTCCGTCGACACCGGTTGAGTATCTCGAAACGCTTGTTTATAAAGCTAGGTGCACACAAGAACTATCACGGCATACAAACTCATCCGAGCTGTTATCGGCACCATTAAATTTGGCTCAAATATTTCGGCCAACGGCTCTTCTCAACGCATTTCGGCAACTTTCTGCTAGGTGAGAATTTACATGATCTAGTGATGCATCGAAATCGGGAGCTACTACACAATAGAAGGCGGGCCACCCATGTGAAAATTTTTCTGGAAAGACCCCTCTAGGGGTAAAAACATGCGGGGAATTCGAATTTGACATTTTCGAAGCAAAAAAACGCTTCCCTGATTCAGGGAAAGCCTGTGTATTGAAGCGAAAAGTTGCAAAAATTCGATTTTTGCGACTTTTCGCTTCAATAAACAGGGCTTCCCTTGATCAAGGAAGCGTTTTTTCGCTTTGAAAATGTCAATTCTGATTCCTCCGCATGTTTTCACCCCTAGAGGGGTCTTTTCAAAAAAAAATTGAAAATTTTTTCACGTGGGTGGCCCCCCCCCCCCTATTGTTTATTAACTCCAAAGTTTCCATTTTTGCGGGATACATTCTTCTTCCATGAGTTTTTTACGCGGATTTTAGAAAGAAACACATTAGCATGGACAGCTTGAAACTGGCAACAAGTTGGCAATCGAGTGCTTTAACTGGGGAGCTATGTGTCCAATTGAGTAATATCCAAATTCAAGGCGCTTTGTTTGATGGGCAACTTCGATCGGTGTCGGCCAATTCGTCGCCGTTTTCATCCATACCAAATCCAACAATAGCATGGATTTCCATGGTAAATATTTGGTTGTACCATAATTTT
The DNA here is from genome assembly GCA_034699885.1 of Acrobeloides thornei. Lineage (NCBI taxonomy): Eukaryota > Metazoa > Nematoda > Chromadorea > Rhabditida > Cephalobidae > Acrobeloides > Acrobeloides thornei. Next base: position 5,632 of record JAQGCP010001075.1, on the reverse strand, counting down.
CCGGCTTTTGCTATTCGCATGGAATGCGAGGAATCGATTGCGCATTGCCGAATCGTGAAAATGCTTTCTTGACCCTTATTCAGGGAAGGAATGTGTGTATTAAAACGAAAGTGAACCAAAATTTGGATTTTCGTCGGAAAACCAACTTTCTAGGGGTTTTCCCAAAAATTCAATTTTTTCTAGGGGCTTTCAAATTTGAGAAATCGATCGCGCATTGCCGAGCCGTGAAAACGCTTCTCTGACCCTTATTCAGGGAAGATCTTGATGAAATTAAGGAAAAAATCAATCACTGACCTCGATTCAGGTGTGAGAGCTTCTCCGACCCTGAATGAGAGAAAATCAAGGCTAAAATCAATTGAATTTATCCATTATACAATGGAAGAAAAACGATTTCGAACTTAAGCAAGTTTACGAAGATTCAGTTGAAAAGTTCAGTTTAAAACGAAATACGATTGATTTTTCCTTAATTTCGTCAAGATTTTCCCTGAATCAGGGTCAGGGAAGCATTTTGACGGTTCGGCAATGCGCGCAATCAATTCCTCGCATAGAAAAACTCTAGAAAGTCGGTTTTCTGACGAAAATCCGATTTTTGGTTCATTTTCGCTTCAATATACACACACCTTCCTTGATCAGGAAATCATTTTCAAGATTCGGCATAGGAGTCATTTTTGTAAAGATTCCATGCGAATAGTAAAAGCCGGAAAATTATAGTACAACCTAATATATAATTTTTTCGACACTTTTTTATTCTAGGAAACCGCTGAACCTTATAAACCATCAGAATCTATAACCATCCCACTATTTGCTGATTCTGCTCGCGCTGAACTCGTTACCCATCTTCGTATGCCATGTAGTGAAGCGGAAAGAAACCGATGGATTATCGCCGGGGTTGCTCTGTTTCTTAGACAGACTTAAACGTCATCTTTCCAACTATTCTAGTCATTTTTGTAGCTCTAACAAAGAGCATGTCCGATTACAATCTACAGGGTGTTTTTTATGCGAGAAATCGATTGCGCGCACTTCCGAAGCGAAAAAATATAATTACCCCTAAAACGATGTTTTCAGAAGAAAAATCGACATTTTTTATATTTTCGCTTCAATACACACTCTTATTTCCCTGAATCAGAATTAGGGTTTTCAAGCTCGGGAATGTGCGCAATCGATTTTTCGCATAAAATTACCCCTAGAAAGGTTCTTGTTTAAAAAATTTTCTACCCGACCATAAAAGATACCCCCCCCCCTTTTAAATCGCCAACTCTAGTTTTTTATAAGTGATCTCATTTCTCTGTGATTTAACTTTGTTTTCAACATAAAAACTTTAGTTAGATATTTTTTTATAAAAATAAATCTTTTAATCTTTACAAAAAACAAACAATAAAATAGGAATGTCCACAAAAAAAGTTTACAACAACCGGAGGACTCTAATGCAAAAAAATCAATCACAGAAAAGTATAAATGCAATTTAACTGAAGCACATATTTGTCGGGAAGCACGATGTTAAATTTGTTTGAGAAAATTGATGAATGATATAAAAATCAAAGTCAGCGTTATGTTCGAGGTAGCACATGGTCGTAAGTACTTAGTACTAACTAATCCTGATTTTCCCGCCATACGACCACGCAGGGATGCATCAAAAAGGCTATATAAGGATTCACGTTTCTTTTCGTTTCAATGTATACGTTGCCTAATTCAATAAGAAGTTTTGTGGTAGTCAAAAAAATTTCGACTATAAGTGATAACGTAATCACATGAGATGATAACGTACCCCTCCGGGTGTCGGAGGGGAATGGAGGCGAGGGGGGGGGTGTAGCGGAGGAGATGAAGGCGACAGGGAGGATGGCGGTGGGGGGGCCGAAAGGCAAAAATTTCCTTTAGACCCCTCCCCCCGCGCCGCGCGAGGAGGTTTACGACCCTCCCCCTATTCATCTATGCCCCGGATTACCCTTTTAAACATAGTTCCGACTTTGAAAAAATTGAGGTTCACCAAAAATTCTATAAAAATTTTTTTCTTTTATCTTTGTTCTTCAACATAGTTGGATGGAAAGAGCCCAGTTCTCGGCCCGATTCTTCCTTGCCACCAGCCAGAATCATCCTTTTTAACCAACTCTATTATCTGACCTTCGTGAAAAGAAAGCTCATCGGTATCTTGTGCCTCATAATCATATTGTGCACGCACGGTTGGCCCTCGAGGTTTCACCGCCGGCTTTGGCTTTGGTGCTGGCCTGGGCGCAGGTGCTTCGCGCACCGGATGAATTGTATTTCCGCCTAATATGTTCAACATGTATTTTATACGATCAAAAATTCCTACCATTTCGATTGGAATGAAATTGAATGACTTGATTTGGATTGAACCCATTTGCTGGCACAGGATTTGGCTGTGGATCAGGTGGGACTGGTGTAGGATGATGATAGTTTGGGTTGTGCTGAGGTCGGGGTGGGGCTCGATGCGAAGAAACTCCATTTGTGCGCGATTTGTTTTGAGTATAGTGGGTTCGTGTGATCGCCGATGAAGGTTCTAAATTATGTTTGGAACTTTGTTTTGGCATAGACTCGAATGAATCGAAAGGTTTGAAAAGAAATAAATGAAATGATACGAATAATACGAATGAAACGACATAATGGAACGAAACCAAATTCAGGATTTTCGTGTCAATAGTCAGGCAAATTCAAATCTGTTTCCGAACGATACGAATGAAAGGAAGGATAAAATGAAACGAACACAGATGGAACGACCAAATCAAATGATACGAATGAAACGATTTCATTTCCAGACGGCGTCAGGAAACGGGTTTGAATTTGCCTGAATATTGACACGAAAACCCTGAATTTGGTTTCGTTATATCGTTTCATTCGTATCGTTTTATTTGATCGTTTTTTTCGTAGACTGTGTCCGAAAACAGGTTTGAATTTGCCTGAATATTGACACGAAAACTCTGAATTTGATTTCGTTCCATTCTGTCGTTTCATTCGTATCGTTCCACCCTCTTCATTTCATTAAAGCCTATGCCTTTTTTCATTTGTTTAACTGACTTGTAGTGTTGGGCAAGCCTGGAGGCACCATGACATTTAGAATCTTCCCCGCTGGTTTGAGAGCAACTTTTTGCACTCCCTGATCGCATGTGAATTGGATTTGACGAGAACCGGGTTTGCCAATATCGAACCGAGTTTTCTTGAGGAGAATAACATGGGTGGTTTTGATGTCGAGGAATAGACTGGCGCCATTCGTGCGCTCTTTAAAGCGTTTGCTAAAATTAGAATAAAAGATAAAAGTAAAAATGGAAGGACACAAACCTCATGGCCGTAATCATCTCGGTTTTGAGTGGTGTTTCTAACAAAGACGTGTATTCATTTTGCACATATAAAACAATGAAGTCATCTTGGTATGGAGACAAGCCAACTCCGCGAATCTGCTCATGAGGTATTTGGCTAAATTTAGCAGCTGTGTTAGCGCAATTGAATGAACTTCTCTCTTACCGTTTTACAACTTCAACAACTTTTCCTTTATTCACACCTTTCTTTTCGATTTCTCTTCCGACTAAGGTGACATGCTTTGGTGTTACCAATAAGTCAATCTTTTTGACCTGAAATTTTGGCTTGTTTTTATGTTATGTGCTATTATTATTGTAGTACTACGCCCTGTAGTACTTATTTTTTAGGGCACGTAAAACTTTTTCGGTTACCTTGAATTTTCGGTCATATTTGTTCACAGTTTGAGCAAAGTCTATCCGTTCTCTTCGGCCAACAATCGCTTGAAGTGCGGGTTGATTTTCAATTCCAATGTAATCGCCAACGAAATTTCGGTTGAGCGAGAAACGCCTTCTTTCTTTTTTACCGTACAATAAATCACTGGCTTGCTCCTAGATTAGCAAAATAGTTTTTTCCACAAATGAGAAATTAGAGCCAAAAATTAAAGCGTGTTGGAGGGGGCAGCCCCCTCCCCCCACGGCGTACAAAAAAACAGAAAAGTTGAGGCAAAGGTCAACATCAAAAAACAATATCTTCAATCGACTTAGCTCGCTGAGCGCTTCAAAACGAGTACCACATATCATGGGGTTTTGTAGGTTTTACTCATAGCCGAGTGGCTAAAGTGACAGATTTGCAGTTTATAGGTCACGGGTTCGAATCCCGGCCGAAATTAAAGTTGTCCAAATTCCATGAAAATCTTTGCATATTCATATTGGTCTCTAAAACACTTTGTTATCATTTTTGGCCAATAAATACTTGCTGGAGCTATATAGTAAGGTAGGATTTAAAAAAAGTTAAAATCATTATTACTATACAGCTCCAGCAAGTATTTATTGGCCAAAAAATGATAGCAAAGTATTTTAGAGGCCAAAATATGGATATGCAAAAATTTTCATGGAATTTTGACAACTTTAATTTCGGCCGGGATTCGAACCCGCGACCTATAAACTGCAAATTTGTCACTTTAGCCACTCAGCCATGGGTAAAACCCACAAAACCTCATGATATGGTACTCGTTTTGAAGTGCTCATCGAGCTGAGTCGATTGGTGATATTGTTTTTTGATGTTGACCTTTGCCTCAAAAATTGAATTTTGCCCAAAAATCGAAATTTTTGCTCAAAAATTGAATTTTTTTCTCAAAAATCGACTTTTCTGGTTTTTTGTACTCCGTCCCCCATCCCACCACCCCCATTGTGCGCCTAAGTCTTTTTTGAAATCTGTTACCTTCATCCTGAGATAATGTTTCCGAGCATTGAAACGCCGGAAAGCTTTTTGTATCACTCGCGCATAGCCATCATACTTCCTTTCTCTCGATTCTTCCAATAAGAAGAGCTAAAATATAATTTTTCATGCTTGTCTAGGCAACTTTTTTTTCGTATTAGGCCTACCGATTCAGGATTCTTAATGAAAATCTTCGTTTTTCCCAACTGATATTGACCGGGCGAGATGCTGACCTCGCGACAAATGATCTAAAAATCGATTGAAACATTTGAAAATCGGCATAACATACCTCGCAACCTCGACGTGGATCCCCGCGATACTGTGGCCAAGTCTCCGAACTCAGAATAGCATATCTCCATAAAAATTTCTCGAATACTCGGCGGTAAGCATAGCCAGCTCTTCTCACGCGAATATTTTCTTTCAACCCCAAATATTGGACTTGATGTAGCACCCTGAATTTTTACGCTTATACTAATGCTGTAATGTTTTTCATAGCTTTAATAAAAATGTCGGCTACTTGGCGAAGTGGATAAGGGAGTAGCCCGTCCGATAAGCCAAGTTGGGCCCGAGGATTCGATCCCACTAGGGCAAAAATTTTGATCTACAAAAAACTTTTCTTGGAGCAAAAATTTTTTGCTTCATTTCATCAATGATCTAACTAGTTGATTTGTAAGTTTTTGTAGATCAAAATTTTTGCCCTATAGGGATCGAACCTGCGGGCCCAACGTTGCTTAACTTGCCAGATCGGACGGGCGACTTCCTTATCCACTTTGCCAAGTAGCTGAAATTTTTCGTAAAGCTAAAAAGACGTTATACCGTATTTTCTCTAAAATAACGGCATGCCGTTATTTTTTTCAACCCTCCGTTACACTGCCGTTATTTTAGAGACTGCCGTTATATTAGAGACTGCCGCTATTTTTTTCAACCCAAAAATTGGTACTGGTCG
>JAQGCP010001074.1:0-13504 GCA_034699885.1 Acrobeloides thornei | reverse complement strand
CTGAAGATGATTCAAGAGAATGAAACTCATTTGAAGGATATTCTTGCCGTCCTCGAGGTTGGTTTTGATTTTTTACACGGTGTCCCTAGTGGTGCATCGAAATCTGTTACATGTTTCAAAACATGTTTTGTTGAAATTCTACGAAACTTGTCATGGGTGACTATTATTGGCCTCGGATTAAGTAACTTGTTTAGCTATCATGTGTAACAAGTTGGGAAATTTTTGAGAAAAATCAAAATGTTGAATAAGTTTCAAGGATGTTACATGTTTTAAACTTGTTAAACATTTTGATTTTTCTCGAAATTTCCCAACTTGTTACACACGATAGTTAAACAAGTTACTTAATCCGAGACCAATAATAGTCACTCACAAGTTTCGTAGAATTTCGAAACATTACTATTAATTACCCCCTGCCTACGGCACTGTCTCTGTAAGTATTATTGTTAAATGCAAAAATTTTAGAATGACAAACGTTATTTGATCTTGAATGAGAATCCACAAGAAAGAGAAAGGCTTCTAGAAGAATATCTCAGTGAGCTAGATCGAAAAGGGCCACCACCACCTCCTACAGGTAGTTTGATTTTTTCAGGTTTATATTTATATGTATTTTTTTTAGCCACTTCGGGAGAACGTCCACGTTGAAATTCCGTCGTCGTCTACCTGAAATTGTTATTGAGATCGATTTTTGTTTATTTATTTTATTATACAGTATTTAAATTTTGTTGATGGTTGTTTTTGTCCATTTCTCGAAATGAGATTAAGGAATTAGTTTGGTGAAATGTGAGTTATTTCGAGTAAATGTTGATCTCTTCTTGCGGTATTGTGTTTAATTACAATGATTGGAAATTATCATATCTGTATTTTTTTAATAAAATGTTTTTAAAGTTGTCAAATAAGACTTTATCGAAAAGACAAATAACAAATACAGTCAAACCCCGTTTTATGACACCCCGAACTTTTTTTGGCGGGTTTTTTTTATGAGGGATAGTTAAGTTTAAAACAATGCATGAATCAGCGTGAATCGACGAAGCCGCTATGAACATGTGGAAGATCAACGTTTTGAGACCTTCTTTGAATGAAACCTGAAACACCCCGAATTTTTCGTTTTATGACACCTCCGGAGGGTGTCATAAAACGGAGATTTGACTGTAATCATGTTTGGTGAGATGATAGTTTTAAAACGTTCATCTCTTACACCCGTAAAACGAGAATCAAAAGTGAAAGATGCAAATGACGTTGAACTTCAATTTTACAATAATACTAATCATGGTCCTACAGTATCTACACCGTTAAAGAATTCAAAATGTTCCAAATGATGCATTGAATCCATATTATCTCTCGAAGTCATATATTGCTCTGATGGAGTAACACAAACTAGATCACCAATAAAAGCATTACGCTCGACTAATCCATTTTGACATTCTGTGCTGTTTTCACTGGAGTGAAATCGACGTCCCATACTTTGAGCATGAGCAAGTTGTCTTCTGTAAAAATTGCGAAGAATCTTTCACTTGTGTAAGATAACGCTTACCGATGCACTTCTACACACACATAATCGTAAGCATCTAATCCTCTCCACACATAACCCGGTTTACAAGAATTTGCACCAAAAGTTGTTCGCATCTTATAAAAATCCTTCCTCTTTTGCTGCATTTGAACATCATTCGCCAACACAGGTCGATTTTTGTCCAAACAGACATAGCCAATTCCAAAACGTGATTCTATAACCATTTTGGGGATTTCTCCAATTCGGCAAATCACCTAAAAATGAGTTGTTGTACAATATTCCTCCCTCCAGGGGTCGATTGTTGTACTTGACAAGTCACAAAAATAAAGGAGAAAAAATCGACAAGTTGTCACTTGAAAAATGACAAGTTCACTAAAAAACCGACAAGTTTGTCACTTATCACTTGTCGAAAAACTGACAAAAGAGGTTAGTCACTTTTGGACTTATCACTTATCCAAATTGTGTCGTTTTTTAGTGAACTTGTCACTTTTCATGTTCCAACTTGTCGGTTTTTTCCCTTTATTTTTGTAACTTGTCGCTTAACACTAATCACTTGTCAAGTACAACAATCGACCCCAGAACATTACTGGATCAAAAGTCGAGGAAATGGTTATATCGGCGTCATGAGAAAACATTCGGCGAACCGTAACACGAATAATTTGGAAGCGACCAGTATTAGATGGTTCGAGAAAGGTAACCCATTCAGTGTCTTCCGTTAGTTCGTAGAAGGCTCGTGATTGACTTAAAAGAACCGAATAATAGTTTTCACCGGAACGTTGGACACGATGAATAAGTACGGCATTCTGAAAAGTGGTACTTAGAAAATGCAAGATTATTTCCAACCTGTGAAATGCCACGATCATAATTATGAGGTGTCCGTAATTCAATCGTGTAATAGTTCGAACCATCCGCGCGATCAAACGGTATAAAAACTAAAAAAACTTTGAACTTATCTAAATAAGAGTTTGATAGCTGTTTTCGCCATGGATTGAAAAGGGGATGGCCCCGACAGTCCCCTGGGCCTCAGCGCCCATCGAAGGGGCCGAGGCTTTCACCACCATGATAGAAGTCCATTGAAAACAAGCTGTGAATGGTGTAACCCTTTAGCCATTTTTGCACATTTCTATGAAAAGCAGGGGGTTTTATCGAAAAAATCGTTTTTTGACCCCTTAAATGAATGTTTCCGGGAAAATGATGTTCTACAAAGTTGTTCGCCATAAAATTTCAAGTTGAAATGACACCTCGCGGACTGACACAGTCGAGGAGCTCGGCCCCGAGGCCTCAGTCCCCTTTTCGACCCCTAGTTTTCGCATTTCGGGGTGGGGGAATTGAATTAAAAGAACCTATAAAATTACCTAATAACCATCCGCGTGTATTTTTATGTGCAATACTCAAGGAAGACAATCTTAGAGTGTAATTTTGACGACCATCGCTGAAAAAAGAGAATTATTTTAATTTAAAAAGTAGATGTGGTGGTGGTAGCCCTCCAGGTTTAGGGGATTTTATACAAAAAAATTTTCAAGAAAACAAGAGAGAATTCAAAATTTCAAAAACCCCCAGAAACGTCCATTTTTTACACAAAAAACTAAAAGTTTAAATTTTCGAGAAACTGCATATATGGTCAGATTTACCGGCCAAAATATAAAATCCTATCCATTGGTAGCCAACCAAGAAAATCCAAATGAGCACCATTGAGTCCTACAAAAAAATCATGTATGAAATTGGTCTTAAAAATATTTAATTCTTTCACCTGGACCACTCATTCCATACGGAGATCTGAAAAAAAAGTTCTACATAAAAAGCATTCAAAAGAAATTGAATAGCCAACCTGTGCATGTACGCATTAGCAGTACTCATTAAATCATAGCGGTCGTCATATTCGCCTAAAAATTTTAAAAGTAAAGAAATTTCATTCTATTTTCACCGCTCATTGCATAAGGAAATACCTAAAAGTACATACGTTAGTCATATAAACTGAGGGACCAAGCGCTTCGCGCCCGGAGGGGGAAAAGAAGTTGTATTTATTAGCCATACCCAGCCTCGCTTCGATGCGTGTCATGACGCGATGCGTTTCATGATGCGTGACATGACACGCGTCATGGCACTCATCATGACGCGCGTCATGACGCAACGTTATGATAACACGCATCATGACTCATGACACGCTCATGGCACGCATCATGATGCGAGTCATGGCGCGTGTTACAACGCGCGTCATGATGCGTGTTATGACACGCGTCATGATAACACGAATCATGACTCGCGTCATGATGCGTGTCATGACTCATGACACGCTCATGGCAACCATCATGACGCGAGTCATGGCGCGTGTCATAACGCGCGTCATGACGCAGCGTCATGATACGTGTCATGAGACGCATCATGATGCATGTTATCATGACGTTGCGTCATGATGAATGCCATGACACGCATTATGGCACTCATCTTGATGCAGCGTCATGATGCGTATCATAACGCACGCCATGACGCGCGTCATGATGACATGTATCATGACGCTGCGTCATGAAGCGCATCATGACGTTCAACATGTGTGAACACTAAAGGGTGGGTTTCGTTCGAAAAAATCAAGAAATTTTTTTGACCCAATACGGGCAGGATTCACACGCCCCTTTAATGGGGTGGCGCCGTTTTAGGATATGGCAATGAAGAATTTTACATTACTCGAATTTTCCGATCACTATAGGAATGACCAATAAAGAAGCTATGCACCATCTCGTGTGTGAGCACAGAGGAGAACATCAATGAAGGGGTCAAGAGAACGCCATTTTCTTTTCCATAAACTAAAAAGAAACACGTGGAAAGTTGTTGAAGATAGACCTATTCTCATACCTGCTGTTGTACCTCCGTTGATTACAGTAATTTTTTGACGATGAAGTATAGCACCATTTTCGAGAGCAAATTGAACACACAGTTCTTTTATTTTATCAAAATACTAAAAAGATTCGGGGTTTTTCTATGCGGCGAATCGATGCGCGCACATTCCCGATGCGTGAAAATGCCTCCCTTTTTAAAAGCAAAATCGAATCGACTCAAGTGGGATTCGAACCCAAGATCAGGGTCCGAGGCCCCGGGGCCGGCCCCCGAAAGCCTCCAGGGGCCCCAAAAGCCTGCTGGCCCCCAAAAGCCTGCTGGTCCCCAAAAGCCCCCGTCGGCCCCCGAAAGCCTCCAGGGGCCCCAAAAGCCTGCTGGCCCCCGAAAGCCCCGGTGGCCGGCCCCTGAAAGCCCCCGGGGCCTCGGCCCCTTAGATGGGGGCCGGCCCCTTTCGGACCCTGTCCGAGATCATTAGACTCGGAACAGGAAGCACTACCACTGAGCCAAGCTCACGTTAAAATGCTGCTGTACTACCAATTTTTTTATATGTTCTTCCGATCCTTCAATAAACAAGTTTTATTGAAAATCAGGCAAAGTTAGCATTGCCTGTTTTTCAATCAAATCTATTTATTGAAACGATTGGAAGAACGTTATAAAAAGAATTATTGGTAGCACAGTAGAAAATTTTCAAGGAAAAACTGTGTATTGAAACGAAAATATTTTGAAATATTTCATGAAATGCGAAAAATCTTATTTTTTCATTGTTTTTAAAAAAAATTCTTCTTATTTTTTACAAAAAATATTCTTATTTTCATTCGTCTCGGATTTGGTCACTCTGCTATAAAATCTGCAAAAAAATTTTCTTCATCTTTTTCCTGAAATGACATATATATCAATTCGATAGCAATCTATAGAGACTTTTGGTTGAATGGGTCACATTTCGCTTTCTTTCACCACGGGGTTTTTTACATCTGAATGTGAAACTTCCGAAATGATGACATATTAGAGAAATGAAAAAAGACGTGAGCGTTCGTTCCCGTGTGTGCATGTGTCTTGTCTCCCAAAATAAAAGGGTCTGGAAAAATCGGCGACCAAAAAAAAGTCGCTGAAAAATTGCAGAGGGAGGTACGATTCAGGGTTTTCGTTTCAATAGCCCAAAACAACTATCAAATTAGATAAATTTGGTATCGTTTTGTTCGTACCAAATTTTTGCCCAAAATTGAATTTTGGATGAAAAATTGAAATTTTGCTCAAAAATCGAAGCACCTTTAATAACAAAATCATATGAAAAAATGATTTTTAACACAATTTTTTGTTGATTAGCCCTTAATTTGTGTTAAGTCGAAAGCATACTTTGAAGCTCGAATCCGATCCAAGTGGAGCAGATGCATCACTGTTAGCCAAGGATAAAATATCTTTCTGCGAATACGGCAACGTATACCTATAAAACATAGGAATGCCGGACAGTTGGTCGACTCAGACACTTGGCTGACCGGACAGTTGGTCGACTCGGGCCAAAGACTAAACTTAAGGCCTAAGCCTAAGGTCCCTGTCCGGTCGACCAACTGTCCGACAACGAAAACATAGGCAAAAATTCTAGTAGAAAAACCTAGCAACCCTACCATCCAAACACATTGCTGCCATAAAGAGTGTAAACGCCGTTGGAGACTCGTGCGAAATAGTTTACAATTGAATCTAAATTTTGATTATTGGAAAAAATTGAAATTTGAAAAATCGAAAAAATAAAAATTTGAAAAAGAAACAAACCTTCGTCTTCACCATGAATCCAATTTTCGAACCATTCTCTCGGCTTCGGCTGATAATCATGCAGGTCAGCAAATTTGCATAAACTTTATTTTCAATTTTAACTAGAACAACTAAATTTTTTCACCTACATCAGAGACCAGGGTTCATTCCCACGCCGGGGTATACCATTAGCAATATGTAATAGGAATATGATCAACCATTGGCCGACATACGATGAAGTGCCTTGCATAGCACTGGGCGCCGATGTCGCCGAATTGGTCTACTCGAATATGTAAGATCTTCGTGGATTTTTGCGCATTCTTCCCGCAACCCTATAACATTATTAAGATATAAATGTAACAAAAAGTCCGATAACACAACAAAAAAAATTTCGCGTAAAGCGAGCGGTCAGTCATTTTTTCAGGTTCTCGTCTCTGTTGCTTCTTCCAATAACATGTGTGCTTCTATAACAGATAACAATCTTCGGAAGCGATTCATCAAAGTGCACAAGTAAAAATCATCCACAATTTTCTTGCTGATGGATGAGACTTCTCATCATAACTTTAGAGGGGGTGAAAGCGAAAATCCGAAAATGTTTGATTTTCGCGTCAGGGGGGTAATTTCATGCGGGAAATCGATTACGCGCATTCCCGAACCTTGAAAATGCTTCTTGATCCTGATTCAGGAAAATAAGAGTGTGTATTAAAGCGAAAATCCAATATGTATAATTTCCCTGGATCAGAGTCAAGGAAGCGTTTTCACGCTCTGGCAATGCGCGCAATCGATTCCCCGCATGAAATTACCCCCAGAAAATAATTTTGAGGCAGAAAATCTAAAAATTTTCGAATTTCACTTCAATACACACTCCGATTCCCTGATTCAGGCTTAGGGATTTCCTTGATTCAGGATTAGAGATTCCCCGTATCAAGTTACCTAGAGGGCTCATTTTTAGAAAAATTACACTACCGCCCCTCGTTTCTGGTGATCTAGTTACGCCAAAGTACAGGGGCTCTCATAGTGATCATGCGAAATTTTTTTGTATCAAAAAAAATTTGAACTAGACACTATCATCATCAATAAATTTGACCATTAATAATAAACAATTAATAAATCCGAAAGATTATCTTAACAATTAACCATTCTGTCTGCTCCGTTCTTGCAAGGAAATCAATCTCAGCTATCGAAAAGAATTTCCATGAAACAAGTTTCGCCTAGGTTCATCAACAGCATTTTATTGAGAACGAAACGAACGGCTTCTAACGGCGAAAGTAGTCACATAGAACTGACCGCTTCTCAACCAATTCCGTCCGAGAAAACGCGAACAGAATATCCGCGAAGAAATGCATGGATGAATTTTTTGCATGTTTCTGTGTAAATCGGAGTAAAAAAACAAACACATCCATCATATTGATAACGTTTATTAATTAGATTTAAAATGGGAATCGGCAATTTATATTACTAACATGTAAAAAAGTTGATAACAAATTGATACTAGTTCGAATTAGGGCTAGTCTCCCACCAAAAAAATTTCAAAAATCTCCAGATATGGGAAAGGTTCCAGATATAAAATTTGATTTTTCACAAAAACGCATAAAAATACCGGGGTACTTTTGAAATTTTTTGGGTGGGGTCCCCCCTAATCCGGACTAGTACCCATATTGAGATAGAAAATGATATGTGAGATCGCTGAGCCATAGAATAAGAAGTAACCCTGCATCAAAAATGAGGACAAAAATATATAAAAAGAAACAATGGTGTCTGTAATGTAATGAGTAATAAACAGTATTGTAAAGTAACGAAAAGGAGCACACTATTTTCATGCATCAACCGTAGCATAATGCCAATAGTACATCCCAATCCCATTTATCCCGAAGCACATCAAAGAGAACAGTACTAAGAAGAGCATGAGGAAGCATCTTTCGATCACGGCGGCTAGCCAATCGTATTCGATTTCGGCTAGATTCCTTTGTTGAACAGTCTGTGTTAGGGGCACATCTAAACAGTTTGAACTTTTTAGCTCTCATTTTGGGAATTTTTGAGCTCGGATAAACACGTCGAGACGCGGAAATCCAGGGAATTTGAAAATGGACAAAAGTTTTCGGACCCGGCCAGAAAACGGGCATCAATCTCGGTAGCACAATGGTAGTGCACTTGGACGGTAGCCAAGAACCTGGTCCGGGTTCGAGTCTCGGTCGGGTCTGAAAACTTTTGCCCAAATTCCCAGTTTTAACTTGGTGCCACGGAAAATAAGGAAAACCAATATACTTGGATCAATGCCATATAAGTCGGCTGTAGTTCGACTGGGATTTCTTGACAGATTTCTGATGGCATTCATTGATGCAAGACTGGTTGTTTGGCTCCTTGATGGCATGAAGCCGCCGTTGACTCGACCCCAGTTGAAACCGCCATTCGAATTTCCATCCACATACGATTTTTCATCATCAGAGACCATTGTTTCAACATCCTCGTCAATGAATTGGAACTCTTGAGTCTCAGCTAAGAAAGTTATATTAAGACTATTTCCATGAAAATAGTCAAGTTTCTCAAGTTGATGACCTGTCCATCTCATAAGATGCCAATCAAAAAATGATTGGCAAAACTTTCCTCAGGTGGTGTCGTCCACCCATCAGAGGTGTCAATACTCCCGATCGTTCGCAAGATCATGGCAGCTCGACGAGTAGTCCTGTCGTCAGCTGTTTTCGCTTTCCCGTCCACAAGTATCCTCACAAGTACAGACGTGAGTTCGTATTCCTGGCTAGACGGTTTCCCTTGCCAGATCTCATCCTGGTCGCCAATTTTGTGATTCTTACAAACTCCAGACAAGGCAAAATCTTTTGGACGCAAGGGGAACCGAACCCTTGCTAGTGATACCGTAGCCTTGCGCACCGGACCACTACACCATGGTGGTCACTGACTGACTTGTAACTAATTTCGACCTCGAAGTAGCCAACCGCATTACACACGTGATGATATTTGAAATTGAAGTGCTCCTCTTAGATTTGGCAAAATCTTTTAGACGCAAGGGGAACCGAACCCTTGCTAGTGATACCGTAGCCTTGGCAGCGCACCGGACCACTACACTATGATCACTGAATGACTCGTAACTAATTTCGACCTTGAAGTAGTGCCAATCACAACACTGGTGTTGTGGAATTATCCAAGTGTCAATTTTTGCGTGTATTACAACTTACAGCTAGACAACGTTGTTAGTTCAGTAGGTGCATTAAAATCTAGTTTCCTATTCTTCCTAAAGGTAGTTCCTCCGAAAGTCACATTTGGGGTATCACTGGGTTGTATACTAGGAGTTAACAGCGAACTGCTCATTGGAAAGGATGTTGGGCGGGCATTTCGGCTTGGTGACGATGATCCTTTCATTAGATCCTTGCTGAGAATTTGCCAACGCTGCCACTAAAATTTCAAATTTCGATCTAATCAACTTGGTATTTTTGACACAACCGATTCTTGATAAGACAATACCCTGGGTCCAGACGCATTTCTAACACCTGAATCAGGGAATCGGAGTGTGTATTGAAGCGAAAATCGAAAATTTTTAGATTTTCTGCCTTAAAATGACTTTCTGGAAGTAAATTTATGCGGAGAATCGATTGCGCGCATTCTCGAAAATTGAACACGCTTCTTTGACCCTGAATCAGGGAATCGGAGTGTGTGAATTTTTTGAAGCAAAATTGAAACTTACCACACTCAGTCTTCTGTCATTTTTTCTGTCATCATTTTGTTTTTTGATCTTGTCTTGCTAGAAAAATTTGTGCAAATTTTTGGAATAATAAGGCACTTCATACTTTAGCTTTCAATGCATAAGCTTGTTTCATAAGCAAGGGCATTTCCATCCGAATCAACTTGCCCACTCTTCTCGCAATAGACATGGCACTGGAAGACGGTCTTTGTCCAATAATCCCTTTCTTTTGTATGTAAATCACTAGCGAGGCAGCTAAGGTACCCGTCGATATCAACCTATATAAGAATTGTATAGGGTGTCGTCCCAGCAGATAAGAAAATTCGCTAACTCAACAAATGAGGCAAAAATAAAATGACGCACCGTGGAATCAAACCTTCGACCTTATGGTCGCTAGCCGAACGCGCTAACCACTACACCATCACCACAAGTTAATCTAGGTTTTTATTTTTTCTTTAAATGGGCTCGATTGCTGTTTTTCATGTTTTTAATGAAAAATAGCAAAAAATCGAGCCCATTTAAAGAAGGAATAAAAGCCTAGATTAACTTGTGGTGATGGTGTAGTGGTTAGCGCGTTCGGCTAACGATCATAATTTGTTAGAGGGGTGCGAGAACGACTCAAAACATTGATATTGCAGACCAAAATGATCACTCTGTACGCAGCCCTCGAGGGGCTAACAAAAAAGACTCACATCATCATCGAGGTATAAAACCAGCCAATAAGTGGAATAAACGAAGAGGTCGATGGCATTTGATCGGAGACCTGAAAAAAATGGCATGAATATTTTTTTAAGTCTTTAGCTCTTACCATGAAAATAAGGATGGACATTGATAGCAGTGTTGTAATTCCAAGAGTGATCTTTTCTTCTCTTGTATCATGGACTGTTGATGAGCTAGAATGTTAGGGTTTGAACACAGCTTTTTTTCAAGATTGTCAATGCAAAACACAGCAGATGAAGAGTTTATAGGGGGCCACCCACGTGAAAAAATTTTCAAAAATTTTTTCTGAAAATGACCCCTCTATGGATAAAAACATGTGGGGAATCAGAATTTGACATTTTCGAAGCGAAAAAACGCTTCCTTGATTCAGAGAAGGCCTGTGTATTGAAGCGAAAAGTCGCAAAAATGCGATTTTTTATGAGTTTGTTAGAAATTATAGATTCAGATAGGCCTAAGCCTAGACCTAGGCCTATTTGAAACTTCGCATAATTTTTTTTCGAATTTTGTTTCGTTTTTCGCATATCGATTTCGTCGTTTTCGCGAAATAAAAATGCGAATTTCGTTTTCAAATTTTGAATTTCACCCCCTCTTGATTTCGTCCCATCACTAGTCTAAAGCTCTTTATATTCGCCATTTGGCATATTTTCTTCAATTAATAGCTTTCTTGGACCGGTTAGCGGAGTGGTTGTAGTGGCGTTTTGTAGTCGTCCCGATGGTGTTCGTAATAGTTTGATCTTCAAAGAGCCATTCGCATTCCTAGCATCGGAAAGTTGGGTCGAGCCAGTCTTGATTAGTCTCGAGCAGGCTCCAAAAGTGTCCAAGAATTCCTGGCGGAAAACATTGCTCATAGTTGAATAGAGTATAAAGTTGACGGATGAGTTCAACAGGGATAATAAATCGAGAAGATTGCCTAGGTGTCGCATAGCGAGTTGGGCGGTTGGCTGCACGCCGATGGCAATAACCAATATGCCTAGAAAAAATTAGTTGGTTGATTTTTCGATTTTTTACGAATTTTTTCAATTTTGATATTATGTTGAAGTTTCTTACCCTGAGGTAGTTCAGTGATCAAAAATACAGCTACAATAATAGTCAACATGGCAGTCGTGCGCTCAGCCTGCGATTTTGCACTCCCTTGTTGAACTGAACCTCTTCGAAGGGCTGCCGCATTCCCCACTAGTCTTGAGCGCCTCTCGCGTGCTTCGACCAACATTCGTACTAATAAAGTCATAAATATTGTCAACAGTATGCATGGTACCAATTTCAGTATGATGCCTAAAGATATGACAAAATATGAATTTTTTGCACTGGTTTTGGCTTACCAGCTGTCCAAAAACTGAATCGCTCCCAAGAACAGTTCCAAAATCGTGGCTGGCCTATAGAGTACAACCGTACACTTTCAGCAAGGCTGGATTCATTTCGAACGCACTCAGGCGGACTGGGTATATCACCACGGTCTTGTATCTGAAAAAGTTGTGCTAATGAACTAACAAGGGACCTTTCAGTTCTGCGAACTCTGAATTTTTCCCAAACATAACTAGAGAGAGAAAAATACGGAGATTCCGAAAATGATATCCTTGTTAGTTCGTGAAAAGACTAACTTCATATCTCAGCATATTTGGCGTGGACCCAACCAATGATATCACAAAGGCAATTCCTATGAAAAACCACGCGGCCGCTTGGCTATTTAGATTCAGCGAAGAATTCGATGAGGCATTCCTTAGTACTAAAAACCTCAATACGGCCATGTTAACGGTAAGCCATAAGCTGAGACTATGAACGAATACAGAGAAGACGGCATAGAAATACGTAAACACTATCCATGCATAAGTGAAATACCACGGATGGCACAACTCGACCTAAAACAAGTTTTTCATTTAGAAGAAAAGGATATGGAGAATTTTGAAATTGGGCAAAAGTTTTCGGACCGGGACTCGAACCCGGACCAAGTTTTTCTAGGCGGAGAATCGTTTGCGCGCACTCCCGAACCGTGAAAGTGCTTCCTTGACCATGTTCCATGGACTGTAATCCCTTCCTTGAATCAGAGTCAAGGAAGCGCTTTCACGGTTCAGGAGTGCGCGCAATCGATTTTCCGCCTAGAAAAACCTAAGAATCGACGGTTTTCTCATAAAAATCCAAAAACGTTTGATTTTCGCTTCAATACACCCATCTCATTCCCTGAATCAGGGTCAAGAAAGCGTTTTTATGCTTCTGGAATGCGCGGAGTCGATTTCTACCATGCATTTTTTAGAAAAATTTTCAAAAAAATTTTTTTCGGAGATTGTTACTCCCCTTTAAGGTCAATTGGAGTGTTTTCTTAATCTGTGAAACATTAACGAGAATTTTGTGAATTCTTAGAACTTGTTAGTTTACATATTGCTTAAAAAAATTTCCCCCCAAATTTCGTTGGATATTAAATTTTTTGCATAAACAAATGCAATCTTCTCATGGCCAAGAAGGGCTACATTTTCCATAATGATTAAAAAATCGATTTTTTTGCGACTTTTCGTTTCAATATACAATACGTCTTCCCTGAATCAGGGAAGCATTTTTTGCTTATTCTTACGACGATCCGTAGTTTTTAGACAAAAATAAAAAATCGTGCATTTTTATGACTTTTCGCTTCAATACATAATACGCTTTCCCTGAATCAGGGAAGCATTTTTCTCTGATTCTTACGACGATCCGTCGTTTTTAGACAAAAATCGTGCATTTTTGAGACTTTTCGTTTCAATACACAATACGCCTTCCCTGAATCAGGGAAGGCAATACGCCTTTCCAGAAGCAATTTTTCGAGTCGAAAATGTCAAATTCGGATTCTCCGCAGTGTTAATTGAAAATCCTCTTACTAGCTTGTATAATAAATATGACGCCATAAGAGTCATATCACAGATGGCCACGGCAATCAGGAACAAGTTGAAGATGTTCTTCCTCATGTTCGGCTTCAACAACACTATTATAATACAGATATTGGCCAGCACACCCGTTAAACAAAGCACTTGGTAAAC
>JAQGCP010001073.1:0-13505 GCA_034699885.1 Acrobeloides thornei | reverse complement strand
GACGTTTTTTTGGTCGACAGTAACCTTTGGGACCAATTCGTATTTTGGGGCCCAGTACCCCCCTGCTTGCCCATGTAGGCTTCCGCCTTTGACTCTGATGGTCTGGTTTAGAACCCCAGTCTCGTCCTTAACTTTTTGCATATAGTCTTTTAAGCACTTCTCACGTTCTGAAAGCTACCTTAAACCTCGTATGAGAAAGAAATTTTTACACAGCATGTCTTATATCCATGTTATCTATCGATTTGTGTCGAAATATTGAAAAATCCTGGCTGACTATTCCTTGTGAGTTTTAATTTTTGAACAAAAAATTGGGGTAAATTTTTTAAAAATTGAAAAAATTTTTTTAATTGAATTTTCTCGATTTTAAGATAATTTTTTCAAAAATTACCTGAACTTATATTTAAGAAAAAAATAAATAATCTTCAAAATTGTTCAATTTTTAATAGTTTATACTCTTGAAATAATCCGCCAATGCTCCAGTAGCCTTGCTGCACATCTCTGGCTGAACACCACCTTCATATATGGATATTATGAAAGCTGAAAAATATTTTATGAAAAAAAATTTTTGACCCCCCGAATTTTTTACTTGGGGGTAAAAATTACTTACCCTGACCAGTTTTATAAATAAAAAATCCATTTGATGCCTTTTTGCCAATGATACGGTCTTCATCTGCTTGTAGAACGAAATACTTTTCGCCTTCAAGCCTCAAGCCGGTGCCCAGCAAGGCATCTTTAGCAGTAAAGCCTTTGGCGGCGTTTTGGGCTTCGGCGGGTTCGATCTAAAAATTTTTAGTGTGTATTTTACGAAAGACCACGCAGGGATGCCAAAGAATGGATATCGAATCAGAATTTTTTCACCAAAAATAAATATCGCCATCGTGTTCAGAATCCTTGAAAACCTTTAAACGACACCCATCAAGTCGGGGATAAAGCAAAATTTCCAAGAAACGACCACGGGATGCCACAAAATGGATATCGTCTCAGAATTTTTTCACCAAAAATAAATATCATCATCATGTTGAGCACCTTTAAACGACACTCATCACGCTGAGATAAATTAAATCTTTAAAAATTCAGGTGTTCGTGTCAATACACAAACTTTTTAAAATTAATAATTTTATAGACAATATCCCCCGACGCGATGGGCGTTTTTGATGAAAGACCACGCAGGGATGCCAAAAAATGGGGCTATAAAGATTTTCAAGGATTCTGAACACGATGATGATATTTATTTTTGATGAAAAAAATTCTGGAGCGATATCCATTTTTTTGCATCCCTGCGTGGTTGTTTAGAGCTTTTCGGGGGTGAGGAACACGATTTTAATATTATTTTCTTTCAGAAATTTTTTTCATAAATTTGACCTACTCTAAAATTGTCGGATTTGCCCCATATTGATCCATCTAGGCCACAAATAGCAGCTTTAGAAACATGACCCGTACCGATTAGGTTATTATTGACGAGATCTTGCCAAGACATGTTGAGAAAAAATAATAAATAAAGCTCAAATTTGAAAAATTACCTAAATTTTTAAATTTTTTGCAAGAAAATCAATCGATAATCGGATGAAAAATCCTCCTCAAACATCGGGAAAGACTCAAAAATCGGAGAAGCATCGCCCAGAGTGGGAGGCGAACAGATGACTACTACAATGCGTTCAAGCCTCTCCGGTTCGATCGGTTTGTCCTTCTTCATCTTCTTCCAAAAAGTGGAGGTGGTAGTTATTGAACAAGTGGTCCAAGACGGTTTGTGTTGACCCAAAGGAAAACAACCATTTTTTTCATTTTGAAGGCAAAAAAACAAATTTTCTATTACTACAATTCAAAAATGAGATAACGCTTCAAAAATTTTTGTGAAATTTCGAAATTTTTACCCCAGGCTCACCCTGTAGACAAATAAAATATGAAAATTTTCGAATAAAACTTTTCAAAATCCTCATAAATCCCACATAAAATCGAATAAATCAAAGAATAAAAGCTGCAGAACCAGACTTTTCCTCGATCCATCAAATCACAACACACTTCCGAATCAACAAAGTGGATGGAACGGGGCTTTTGAAAACTTCCTAGCCTATGAAAAGACACACGCTCGGATACTATAGGAAGACAATAATCGAGGCCGAGAAGAGTATGAAAAAACAAAAGTCAATCGTCGGCGGCAGGAACTCGCTTCCGAATTAATTGAACTATATGAAGACCGGTTCTTGTAGTTTTGAATGCTAAGGATGAATTTTTGAGGGATAAGATTATGAGGGTAATTTTTGATGAAAGACCACGCAGGGATGCCAAAAAATAGGACTAAATTTTTTTCAACAAAATTGAATAGCACATCGTGGTCAGCACTTTTGAAAAGTTCTAAACGACACCCATAATGTATAAGTAAAATTTTGCGCAGACTCCTTAAAAATTGGAATTTTCAAAAAGTTTGTGCATTGAAACGAAAACCTGAATTTTTTTTTATTTATTCCTCACCCCCACCCCCTATGGCTTGGCCTCGTTTAGAGTTTTTCGTGGGTGCTGAACATGATGGTGATACTTATTTTTGACGAAAAAATCTGAAGCTATAACTCATTTTCGGTATCCCTACGTGGTCATTTCCAATATACATATCAAAATCCTCAAGTAACGATCAAAACCAACAGCATATTGACTAAAACTATCTTTCGAAAATCCTGTTGTAATGATTTTAACACTACTCGATCCTTTCTTTTCTTAGCCTATAGATCTTTCTCCTTCCGCCCATCCCCTAGACATATCCCAGCCAAGATCAAACCCCGGCAGAGAGGCAAGACACAACACATTTGGCCAGTTACAATCCACAACTTTTATTGAACAGCTGCACCGATATATGTTCACAATAGCCTAGCTTGAGAAAGCATATTTTTGCTGGATTTTTAACTCTGTGTGTATGGATTTTTGCGGAGTGGATATTTTAGACGCATAAAGATTGCGAAAAGTGTTAAACAAAAATTGATGAGAAAATTAAGAAATCGAGATTCGAAAACGCTGATTCATTAGGGTCGTGAATTGTTGTTTTTGTGTGGGTAGTATGCTCAAAGTAACGAAAAGCGAAAATCTTTTCATACATCATCAACCATACTCATCAGTGTCGATTTTTTGCGGATTTATGGCACCAGTGTCCTAGCCAGGATTTTTCCGAGGGTAATTTTGGGGATCCCAAAAACATAAGAGCCTTTATGTTTCTTTGATTTTTTTCAAAAATTTTCGAAAAAACATAAGGGTTATGTTTTTACAAAATTTTGGACAAAATATAAGGGAAACCAAGGTGATTTTTTCGATTAAAAAAATTTCCAAAAATCACCTTGGTCCCCCCCCCCCCTCATGTTTTTCGCATTATCGGCGCGAAATTTTTAGTTGTAAGCCTTTAGTTAAGGCAAAAAACCAGCGACACAGGCGAAAATTTTTTTGAAAAAAACTTGTTTTTAAACTACAATGCTCAGAAAATTTTTGTTTGGACATTTTGGTGATAAAAATGGAAAATTTTGGTGAAAAATCATAATGAAGGATATTTTTTAATTTGTAGGCAAAAACATAAGGGGGACCCTATTGATTTTTTAAAATTTTTTCGAGTCCAGGGGTAATTACGCTCTATCTACGACACTGTTGGGCACGATAAAAATTTGTTCATGTTTTCGTAGCCAGTGACGAAATTATCACTAGATGTAATTCTGAGCATTGCTAGTTTTAATACGTTTTCTTATACCAAAAAATGATTTTTTTTAATCAGACTTAGAAATTGCAAATTTCGTATCGAAATTTTTCCATTAGATTTATGCACGAAAATAAAAATAATACAACTAGATAAAGCATCGCATTTTATAATAAAAACAACAAATTTAAAGAAATACAATAAACAGGCAGGTAATGATAAAAATTTTGTATAGTTAAAATCCAACAACACCAAAGATAATAACAACATGATCATAAACAAAAACATCAAGAATCTACAAGAATGTGGGTATAATTTCATAACAAGTACGGGAACCGAGATCTAACGCGCTCACTTTTTCTCCAAGAATGAATCTGAACGACACTCCCTGGCGTTTTACTCGCAGAGTAAAATGTGTCTCCGAGCAGCACTTCCTGAGATTTTATTCTTGAGTAAAAAAACACAAAGTGAACAATTTTTTGTTTCCGATTTTGATGTCAATCGTCTTATCTCAACGTCCCCTACAACTTTTTGTTCTAGTGCTGACATTTTAAATTTAACATTCCCGAGATCGTTAAACAGACATTACACGTTTAATGTTATAGGATGATCAATATAGAATTATTCGTAATCAGATTCGAATGGGTCCCTGGAAGTCGATGGCACTGCTTCGGAATGGTCACCTGGCGTTAACCGATTTGGCGTTTCTTCTATTTCATAGTCTTCTACCTCGTACAACTGTGTCATCACTGTCTCTAAAAAAATTTTAGAGCTCAAAAATTGAATTTGGATTATTTTTGAGATTCAAAATCAAGCTTTGAAATTTTGAGCTCAAAAATTGAAGAATTCATTTTTGAGCTCAAAAAATGAATAAGAACCTATTTTTGCTCTAAAAAGTCAAACCGAACACATCTCTAAGCTAAATGAATCAAATCTGATCCGATTTTTGAGCTAAAAAAATCGATTTTTGAATCATTTTAAGCTATACAACAAAATATATTTCAAAATCTACCTTGCGAATCATCCAAAACAATTTTATTCGTTTTTGATTGTTGCGGAATTTCATCATCACTGAGAATCGTCACGGGTACTTCTTCCTCTTTCCCAAAATTGACTCCTTGCTCCCCCATCAATTTGGCTTGTTTCTCGGCCGTTTCAAATAGGTGATCGTATAAGCCATGGGCTGCACGTTGTCGCTTCCTCACCAGGCCAGCAGATTTTAATGCGTCCTTGACCGAAAGCTGCTTGAATTGTTCGTTTCGCTGCAATTCTTGGATGGAAAAATCTATTGGTATAGCTTGCAAAGGAATAGAAGTTGAAATAGTCGATTTGACTGAACCTGAAATTAATTTTTTTGTTGAAAACTTGGTTAGACAAATTTTCAGGCTTCAAAAATTAGAGGACAAATCAATTTTGGAGTAAAGAAGACTCATTTTTGGGTACAAAAATTAATTTTTTTTCACCTTTCAACGACTTAGGAGTATCAACGTCATTAGCTTGTGGATTCTTTCTCGGGCGTCCGCGTTTTCGCTTAATTGTGTCATTTGACCAAGCTGGTCGTGAAATCTGGCCTTCGGTAATTTTCTGCATGACTTCATCAATACTTTGATCCAAGCGCTCGGTTGTCGTTTCTAAAAATTGAACTTTTTAAACCTTTGTCATGAGTTCTAAAAAATCGATTTGTCCAAATTTAGGTAACAGAAATATGCTTTCTAACTTTTTTGCTTAAAATCGACAAAGATAAACGAATTCAAATTTCTCCTCACTTTTCATCGAAGTGCTTAACTCATCCCACCCATTTTCTCCAATACCCATTATCTGATCATAGGCTTTTTGGACTGGTGTTGAAGCACGCAAAACATCATCAGGATTTTCGATTCGACATGCTTCTTGTTGGTGGTACAATTGGAATGGGCATTCCGGCTCTTCTTCACCCTGCTGCTTGGCCGTCTTCGCAGCTTCGAGCCATTCTTTTTCGGCCTGATAGCGCTTCTCGATCAAGTCACGAGCGAACTTAGCTTCCTTCAAGCGACGTTCGTTGGACGGGTCTGAATAGTGCAAAAGTGCTGCGTACATGAAAGTGGAGAATATGCGCTTCTAAAAAGAGCATATATAAAATTGAATTTTGGACCAATTGTTGACCCAAAAAATTGTTCAATGAGCTAGATACTGTCACAAAAGCCCATTTTTAGACCAATTTTTGACCCAAAAATTTTTCCAATGCGCTCAATATTTCCACAAAAATCAATTTTGAACACAAAAATTGACTACAAAATGGATTTTTGTACAACAAAAGTCAGTCTAAAATCAAACTTACTCGAAGCAATTGATATTGAATAGACGTCTTCAGCTCGTCCGAAAATCTAATATCCAAAACTTCGTGGGACTAAAAATTAAAAATTTCAAACAACACAAAAATTCAAAAAATACCGTCTCCTCAAGGTTCGTCTTGGCTTCTAAATCATCGTCGACAGGATCAAAGAGAAAATGAGCGGCGCTTACAAAGTTGTGTCGTTCCTCCTAAAATTTGAAATGAGCAATTTTTAAATTGATCAACAATTTTTTTAACTGATTAAAAAATCAGTTAAAAAAACATACCATAAAATTAAAGAATCCTTGAACCGTCGCTGGATTCGGGGGTATAACATTATGCAAAAGTGCTTCTGTTGGATATACCGGTTTAGTTTTTTCGATCCAACTATGCACCACTTCTTTATCCGACTCAATGGCCGCGCTCGAAGTCGACGGCTGTTGTGCCTCAATCGAAAATTCGGACCGCTTTGCCTCGTCTAAAAGATGCTGAGTATCAAGAATCTAAAAAAAAGGTTCAAAAAATAAAAAATTTGTGAAAAAAAACAACCGTTGAAACATATTCCAATGATTTGTGATTCGCCATCGTATCGAGTTTATTATGCTTCACATTGTAGAGATTAGTTCGGTCGTCCAGATCTTGTAAGTACATGCACAAATGCTTCAGGGCGAAAGTGCGTTTTTCTTTCTACAAAGTTTGAGAGAAATTAGAATTCGTGACCAAATTTTAAAGTCGATTTGAGCGGCTCTATGAAAAGTGACACCAGGGTTCAAAAAGAGACATGTGGAAAAAACTGACATCGATCGATTTTTTCTCCAATTTCCTGTGGTCAAAATCAAACAATTCCTTCAGATTCAAGTTCCCCTTGTCAAAAATCCTGTGCAAAAAACCGATTTTGATTATATACCATGAAAACGATTTCCACAAGACTGTATTTTAATAGCCCAGAACTCTCAAAAATTTCCACAACATACTTTCCAAATGGCTGAATTTTTGTATCCAGGGGTTTTCCGATATAGGAATTTTTTGAGTTTGACCACAGAAAAGTGGAGAAAATCGATCGTTGTCACTTTTCCTAGAGCCGGTTTGAGGGCATGTTTTTTTAAAAAAAATTTCATTTAATCTAAAAACACACTTGCGTATTAAACATTTTAATATTCTCTTCGAAATCGGCCAAATTCCGATCAAAAATCGTGTACATAGGGTCCATTTCAGAATTTTCCATCTTCACTGCCATTCCAATATCGAGTAAATTCGAATCAATGGATTGAGTCTCTTCGTGTTCTGCATTCACTTGGCCGGCTTTTCTCGGTTTCGGTCCACGTTTCCTCTGGCGGATTTCAATCTTCGGTGGTTTAGGCATTTTCTTTCCTCGGTTATAATAATCAAGATCCGACTGTTCGATAGTAACAACGGTGTCCAATAACTCGTTGAGGCGAGTTAAACGATCTGGTGGGATGTTGTCTTCTCGTAGTGACTCGTCCAAGTCGGTGTTAACAGATTGGTCTTGTTCGATTGCTTCGCGTTCTTTAATCTCATTCCAAAAGATTTCAGCCTAAAATATTTTGATTTTTTAATTGAACCAATGTGGAGCTAATAAATCCATGATTTAATTTTGAGTAAAAGTCAATTTTGAACCATTTTTGTTCTCAAACAAAATTTTTAAGCTGAAAATAATACCTCAATTTGCTTTTCTATAGGCAATTTGTTAATGACTCGCAAAATCTCTTCTTCATCATATTCATTCACAGTCTTCTTAATCGGCTTCCAACGTCCACGACGAGTTATCGTAATCGCTTTGCCATAAATTTCTTTGTTCTTTTCAAATACTTTGGCTAAAATAAAGACCTATTTTTATAGCAGCAAAATTTTTTAAAATTTAACTAGCTTTTGTCTCAAAATCACTATTTTGATTTTAAAAATTTTATTTCAACTTAAATACTTTTGTTAAAAATATGGAGTAGAAAAGGGGATGCCTCTTAAATTTCGAAAGAGTCTGGACAGCGTCGTTTTTGGTTCAGATTTGTAATGAGGGAAGGGAATTTTCAGGTTTGGGGAGGGGAACTTGATACCTTTTTTAAAAATTTTAATTTTTCTTCTCCGAAAATTAAAAATTTTTCAGGTTTAGTGAAATTTTCCTCAGACCCCTAAACGACTATAATTAAAGCCCTGAAAAAATATCTCTATCATAGAGAAAAATGAGGGTGTACGTATATTTATGCAACGCAGTGTATAAGATAACAAAATCATAAGTCGGTATCCTTATAGTTTTTTCGGATTTTTGTCCAGAAAAGGAAGGGCCTCGATCCTCCCTTAGATATGCCACTGCCTAAGCCCTGACGCCATTCATGACAACATCTTTTCAAAGAGCCCTCCAGGGATAAGAACTATTGTCCCCTGTATGCCGTGCCCATGAGCTCGCGGGAGTTCCTGAGACTCATAGGAACCGTCCTTCTTGCTGTTTCCGACGGCTCGTGCACATGAAGATCACATGGAGGGTGGCAGCAGTACCCTTATACCAATTTTCGACACGTTAAAAAACGATTTTTTTTTCCAACTTTATGCAAAATTTTAAAAATTACAATAATCAGCCTGTTGTCCATCCATAGTCACTATGTAATTTCCCATTCCAAGACGTTGGTTCAGCTCAATCGCAGCTGGATCAGAATCCGGATTTTTAAATCTTGACTCCATAATTTCTTTGAATTTATTATGGACCTTAAAACGGAATTTTATGGTTAAATTTGATAAAAACGTACAGATTCTTTACGCTCTTTAAAAAATTCGTACAGCTTCGTCTTGTTTTTCAAAAAAATTCTATCATCGTTCTCTTCTGATTGACTTGCCTAAAAAAGGGTGAAAAAAATTAATTTATCAAGTATTACAAAATAAGCCAAAAAAACCGTACTTTTATGTTTTTTGGTGAAAAATTTTCAAATTTTTTTCAAAAATCACCTATAAAGTATATTTTCATGCAATTTTTAAATTTTTTAGCCAAAAAATGCAAGTACGGTTTTTTGTTGGCTCATCAGGTACCACTCAGGCACAAAAATTTTTAATTTAATAACCAAAATTGTTGTGCAAAAAAATTATGTACCTTAATTTTATAGTTCGTAAAGACTCGAAGACGCATTCGCACATCGTGAGAATTTCGACCGGGAATAAACTTGGCAATGTCCGAAAAATTTCCCTTTCCAAAAAACTTCAGGCCCATAAATAATTTCTCATCTTCGGCAAAAGTCCACGGGGAAGAATTTCGCTTGTAGTCTAAGTTATTGATCCATCTAAATGTTCAAAATTAGTCAAGACAAAGGTGAACAAATACCTGTCTCGGCATTGCATTGAAGACCGATTGGGCACATTTTCAGCGATTCTCTCCCAATCACGGGGTCCATATTTGTTGACTGCATTCAAAAGTAGCTTAAAAAAATATATGTATATGAAAAACAGTAAAACAAAGGCTAAAGATTGACTGTACACTACTATTTTCCATGAAAAACTAAGCAAAAAATCGATTTTCTTCACATAAAATTAACGTTAAATCTCATAAACAATAAAACCTTACCAGATCTTCATATTCGGTCCACCGACCCATCTTAAGATTTCGATCTAATGAACGAGTGTATCGCATTTCACACATGTGCTTGGTTCGCCCCGGGATAAAAGATGCCACTTTAGCCCATGGAATAACGTCACCGATTTTGAACGATTGCACTAAGCTAATCAATTTATCGTCTTCATAGGGAGTCCAGGGTCTAAAAATTTTTTTGCATATAAGCAGATGAAAATTACGCGGCATTTCAGGAAAATCTAGTGGCTCTAGGATGATTCAAACCTGATTATTCGATACAGATATAACAATAAATTCGTGTATTTGAAACTAAAAATCTGTTTCAAATCATGAGCGCCAATCTGACCACTGTGAAATTAGGGCATCAAAGTCAGATTTTATTTTTTCAGTAATGATACATACCCACTCTGGTGTATAAATATATCTCCTAGGGGCATAGCATCCGAAATCGACGTTGGTTCGAATACATATGGATTGTTATAACCCAAGGTGCTGAAGTGAAAAATGGCTATTCAACAACAGAATTTTTAAATTATCAATTTTGTACAATTTTAGAAATTGATTTTTGAGCTCGAAAATTGATTTATGATGAATTTTGGACTAAAAATTCGATTTTGACATAATTTTGTTGACTTAAAAAATAATTTTTTCTGCAAATTGTTAATAAAAATCGATTCTTGGCTAAATTTTGAGATCAAAATACGACATTTTAATAAATTTTAGCTCAAGTTTCGATTTTAAAAAACTCAATTTTGAGCTCTAAATTCGATTTTTCAATAAATTTTGAGCTCAATAATTAATTCTTAAATGAATTTAGACTCAAATATACATTTTTACAATCTCTGATTCCATTGTATTCGAGCATGGGAACCGTTATTATAGCCAATTGAGCTTTCCGTGCAAAATTTCTATCAACACATATATAAAACCCACCTTCGATGCTGTCGATCAGTTGTCTTCATTCGTTTAAATCTGACAAAACAGCTCCATGGTGATCGGCCAGTACCCAATTTGTTGGCAATAATATCCCAAGAGACCCAGGGCTTGTTAGCAAGTTCACGTAATTTCGAGTCCTCTTCTTCAGTCCAATAATCTTGATTCCATGTTGGATCTAACTCATACATCCATTTTTGCTTGATCTGTTGAATGGTTCGGGTACCTTTGAACTAAAAACTTAATGATTAAACAAATTTACAAAATAAAAAAAATTGATTTTTGGGTTTCAAAATTGATCGCATCTCAAAAATTAGAATTGACACTGAAAAATCAGATTTTGCCAGATTTGACCTCTCAAAATCAGCACTTTCCTGAAAAATCAAGAAAATTGGCACATCTGATTTTAACTGTCAGTTTTAAGGGAAATTGCCCCCTATAATATATGAGCCTGGACAAAACCATCAATTTCATTTTATTCATCAACCGTTTGACATACATCAAAATTTGCAATTTTAGTCCAATCCACATTTTCATATTCATTTTCGATAAAAATTTCATTTTCCGGCTGCGATTTTATATACAAAATTTTCCTGTTCAGTGTATGAATTTCTTCTCGCCATTCAGCAATCTGCTCGGGTGTGGTTTCTTGGCCAGATGCTTTCAACTTCGATGCTATGAGTTGTTTTCTGAAAAAAAATGGTTCAAAAAATTTAAAAATAGCTCAAACTCTTAAAGGAGAAGGGTAAATATAGGCGAGTTATCGCAAAATTTTTTCCGAAAAAATAAAAAATGTTCGAAAAAAAAATATTGTTTTCAAAGAAAAGTCGAAAATTTTTTGGCTATTTTTAGATGTTTTATTGATTGAAACTTGCTGTAAAAAAGGCCAAAAAACACCTAAAAATTTTTTCGATTTTTTCTTAAAAACAGTATTTTTTTCATCGCTTCAAACATTTTTTACATTTGTCAAAAAATTTTGAAAAATTTTTTTTTGTGATAACTCGCCTCAATCAGCTTTTCCCTTTAAAATACCATACCTAGCCTCCAAATCAATAGTCCTGTTATGAATAATCGACTCTTTAATCGCTTCTTTGAGAAGTTTCTCCTCTTCAGATTTCCCTAAAAAATCAACAAAGTCAATTAATAAACACAAAAATCCCTCACAAAAAATGGGTTCACGAAAATTTAAATCCACTTTGGTAATCGCCATAATTTCCTTTGCCTCTTCATTCAGTTCGGGTATCATTCCAGACGCGTCGTGAAAATATGGTGCAGCGTATAGATTGAGTGGAAAGAAGGACTTCGAGGCTTCGCCCGGCTCGCGTTTAGCAGAGATATGGTTTCGCAAGTCACGCTGTGATTCACGGTTCTGTTCAAGGCACTTATCAACACGTTTGATCATATCGTCGATACTATCTTCGTAAATTTCATTTAACATCAAAAAGTTGGCGAAAACGAGTTGATCGGAAGTTAGGTTCTCTTCGTCGTCGGAATTTGGTGCAAATTCATCCAAAACGGCAATATCTTCTTCATCGTTATCGGAATTAAGGATATCCAAGTCCGGTTCTCCATCTGATTCTTGCCCCTGTAAAGTAAGAAATTGCAAGAGATTATCAAATTAGACAACTCTTTTCTAGTAAAATTTATTTATCAAGTAAAAATATAAAGTTAAAAAAATTTGTGCTCCGTAAAAAGAAAAGTAGAACACTTTTACAGGTAGGTAGGCAAAAAGTTATGGGACAACTGAAAATTTTTTATTGGGTGCCTGATTTTATCAGGGAGCAAAAGTTCGGGGACACCCAACAAAAATTCGGGGACACTACCCCTGTCGGATGTTGTGTTTTTGTATTGAAAACACCGAAAAACGCAAAATCTGACAGTGGTAACTTTGTTCTGTGACTTTTTGAATTTGTCCCATAACTCCCCCCCCGTACTTCATTAACATACCTGGCTTAAATCTGGTTGTGCTGAAATTGAAGAACCACCATCGCCTTCAAAAATATCGAAAATCGGACCAAATTTATTTGTAGATTTAGAAGTTCCAGGTTGAGAAAAATCCATGATTAACTGAAAAATTGCAAAATATATTTTTACTAACTCGAATTTTTTTTAACTAAATTTCTTCAATTTTCGATTTTAGCAACTTTTTATGTAAAAATAAAAATTAAAAAACTCAAGGAATCGCTGCAAAGCAAAATCTTTTCAACCCCCAATAAGCAATATCCCCATGAAAATATGAAATACGAATCAAAACGATTCTTTACAAACCGCCAAAAGATTTTTTGAAAATCTTTATTCAAAAAATTTCAAAATCGATTATTTTCAGTCTTTTTAAGCTGTTCAATTCCAAACTTGGGATTTATATGCAAAGAAAAACAATCGATCTGGACCGTTTCGAGGCTATTTGTACGTATTTGTAAAGACCAGGGCTGCATTTGACAAACAGGGAATAGGCCCAAAAAAGTATGTTCCCGAATGACTGGCACCATAATTCTTTTTTTAAATTATGCAAAAATGTTTTTCAGGACGGAAACTCCACTTGGGCAACCTAAGTTTTTCAGCTAGATAAAAAGATATCTTCAAAAAACTCAAATTTCCCTTCCAATATGACAACGCAGGGATGCGAGATGGGAACTTTAAGTTTTTTGAAAATATCTTTTTATCTAGCTGAAAAGCTTAGGTTGCCCAACCTTCCTGAAAAACATTTTTGCATAATTTGAAAAAAGAATTATGGTGCCAGTCATTCGGGAAATACTTTTTGGGCCTGTTTCCTTTTTGTCAGATGCAGCCCTGGTAAAGACCCTCAATTTTTCCTTTCGAGTGATTTGCAAAAAAGGCGAATTTTAAATTTTGTAATGTTGGTCTATCGTTTTAAGAGGCAATGTCTCGAAATATCGAAGATGGGCCTTGAGGGGGTGAGCGTACGCCAAAAAGTGTTGCCACAACCTTAAAGGGGGACAAGACATCGCGACAAGATCTCCGACAAAAAAATTTTTTTCATGATTTTTTCAGAAATGACCCTT
>JAQGCP010001072.1:0-13511 GCA_034699885.1 Acrobeloides thornei | reverse complement strand
GAGCCTTCCCTGAAAAAAGTATTGTATTTTTTTAGCGCTACTACTGCTACTACCGCTACTACTTTTAGTAATTGCCATTATAACAGCAAGCGATAACATTACAAAACTTGTAAAGTAAGTAATAATAATAAGAATGATACTCTTTTTCGATACAATTAATTGTACCATCCATAATATGAATGTAATAGTTGAACTCGCAATAAGCATGTATGTAAATTTGTTCTTTTTAATTTTTTCTAGCATATTATGAAAAAAAGATTGGAATTTATCTGTTTGCATGTCTGTCTGTAGAAAATTTGTTTCAGGCATTTCTGGTTCTAGACTATTTATTTCTGGTATTTGTATATTTGGAGGGCATGAGTGTATCGAAAAATTATCTATATTTTCATCTTTTCCATTTTTATTATCTATAATAAAACTTCTGCTTTGAGCAAATTTCCTGCTGGGTATGCTAGACTGTAAAATTTCAGCGGAAATTGTATGTGAAGTGGTTGGCATTATGTGATAAAGTTGGCTTGAAATCAGACTGAACTGGTATTTAGCACCAGCTTTGATATAGGTATAGTAGTGGTGAACTGGGTGGATTTCAGACCATGCCTAGATTTGGGATTTAAAATACAGGGTGTATCAATGAATTCACAAGATTTAAAACTTCAATATAATTTTGATAGAAAAAAAGATTTTTTCATGCGGTTTTTTGCAAGATACTCGGACAATGTGGAGTTTTTAGACATATTCAAATTTTTTGAAAATTTTCAAAAAATTGAATTGTTATTTTTGTAGTTATTTATTAACACTTAGAGGATCGATCAAGAGATTTTATTATTATATTATTTCCAACTATGCTGATCACGAATATGCTAAAATAAAAAAAATTTACTTCACAAAATTTCGAGCTAGTGGCCTTTGAACTTAGGGAAATGTTGAAATTTGTGTGTCGATAGTAAAATGGGCATATCTCCGAATAGTAATTGAATTAAGGGCTTGTCGACCACTCATTGTAAAGCTGGTGATACGCCTTACAAATAATGTCTAAACACCTCTAGAAGGTTTTCGCTTCAATAAAAAGTTAATCGCAAATCTTTGCAAAAACTCCAGATTTGTTGACCGGGTTTTTGACAAAGATCGGCCATTTTGACCCGATTACGGAGAGTTTCAGCCAAAATGGCCTCTTAAAGGTACAGGCGCAGAATGGGCTCATTAAGGCATGACCATACTTTTATGGTCACTACCCCCCGTTTTTTGATCCGCTGAATCCAAAAATGACGATGAAAAATTCTGAAAACCTCATCCTCATGCCTAAAAATTAAGAAAATGGGTATATTGGGCCATTTTAGCTCTATTTTAGAGCATTTTAGGATATAAAATCACCTAAAAATAATTTCTTTTTACGGGAAAATTGCATAATTTACCGTTTGCCACCATGCCCGACAACTTCCAACAGTTTTTAGAAAATTTAAAAATTTTTTGAAAATATTTTTAGGCATTAGAATGAGGTTTTCAGAATTTTTCATCGTCATTTTTGGATTCAGCGGGTCAAAAAACGGGGGTAGTGGCCATACAAAGTATAGTCATGCCTTAATGAGCCCATTCTGACCCTGTACCTTTAATACACTCATCTACGGCGGTTTTTTAGAGGAGATTCGAAAATTTAAAAATCGAGTCATGCCATTCGACTCAGCTCGCCGAGACGAGTCGAATGAATAACATAACATGGGCTTTTCCAACCCGAGCTCATGGTCGAGTGGCTAACGTGACAGATTTGCAGTTTATAACAAAAAAGAGAGAACTTTTTAAATAAGGTCCCATAGCGCAGTTAGATAGAGTACTGTTCCTTAATCTAAAGGTACAGGGTTCAAGTCCCATGTGTGTATGTGGCCTTTCGTTTCTGGAATCGGGCCAACATGTGGCTATGAGAATTTTTTTCACTTATTTTGGTACACCGTGCTCCAGAAACGAACTTACTTTTTCCCCAACCCTAAATTTCATAGAATGCCCTATTTTTTAGGCGGTATGGGCTTCATAGCAATCACTCTCTTGTATTATGTCATCGATGTCAAAAACTGGTGGAAAAACGGCCAACCTTTTCACTTTGCTGGCATGAACTCAATTCTGTTATACGTTGGAAGCGCAATGACATTCTCTTTGATACCTTGGACTTTTTACATCAACTCTTCGTCCCACTTACCACATTTGGCACTCAATCTATGGACAGCTACTCTGTGGTTGATGATAGCTATAGTGTTGGCGAAAAAGAAAATATTTTGGACTTTATAAATCTTTTTTTTATCATGATCATACATGTTTTGGAGCTACAATAAAAATGAAAGAACAGTATTCTATCCAACTGCGCTATGCGACTTTATTTTTACATGTTCTCTCTTTTTTGTTATAAACTGTAAATTTGTCACTTTAGCCATGAGTTAGTTTAAAAACCCCCCATGCTATGGTATTCGTTCTACTCGTCTCGGCGAGTTGAGTCGAATGGCATGACTCGTTTTTAAAATTTCGAATTTCCTCCAATTTTAGCAACAAAAAAGCCGACGTGTATGGGCCCCCGATGACCGCTGCAGGCCCCGCAACTCTCTCGGGTCGTTTCTGGAATTGGGCCAACATGTGGCTATGAAATTTTTTCTCTAATTTTGGTACACCGTGCTCCAGAAACGAACTTACTTTTTTCACAACCCTAGATTTCATAGAATGCCCTATTTTTTAGGCGGCATGGGCTTCATAGCAATCACTCTCTTGTATTATGTCGTCGATGTCAAAAACTGGTGGAAAAACGGCCAACCTTTTCACTTTGCTGGCATGAACTCAATTCTGTTATACGTCGGAAGCGAAATGACATTCTCTTTGATACCTTGGACTTTTTACATCAACTCTTCATCCCACTTACCACATTTGGCACTCAATCTATGGACAGCTACTCTGTGGTTGACCATAGCTATAGTGTTGGCGAGAAAGAAAATATTTTGGACTTTATAAATCTTTTTTTTATCATGATTGGAGCTACAGGGTGTAAAAAAGTCATCTAGTATAAACTTTCATTTTATTTAAGATATAACGTTTTTCACAGAGAGATTTAATAAAAAGTATCTTACATAGTAAAGTGCGAAGTGCACGCATAAGGTCGAGGGTTCAATCCCATTTCTTTTTGCAGTGTCCAAAATCGATAAAAATTTTTGCCTAGGGGTATTTTTAGCCCAAAAACACGAATTTGATGTTTTTGTTACTCCAAAACCTAAAATGAATTTTAACTTTTTACAGAAACGCCTAAATTTGCATAAAAATTTTAAAAAATCGTATTCTCTGAGGTTTGGGAGTAATAAAAAAAAATCAAATTCGTGTTTTTGGGCTAAAAATACCTCTAGGCAAAATTTTTTATCGGTTTTGGACACTGCAAAAAGAAATGGCTCCGCGTGGGATCGAACCATCGACCTTATGCGTGCAGTTGGCGCTTGCACTTTGCCATGTAACCGGAACTTTTTTTAAATCTCTCTGTGAAGAACGTTATATGTAACTAGGGGGTGCAAATTAGGGTCCTTTCTCAACAAAAATTTTTTTTTGAAAAATGACCTTCTAAAGTAAAAATAGGGTGAAAAATCGATTGCGCACATCCCCGTCGCGTGAAAATGCTTCGTCGGTGTGTGATCAAGCTATTTTGTTAAATCCCTGTTTAATGAAAAAAATAGTTTATTCGGGTAATAAAATCCAAAGAATTAAAGTCTAGCGTCAAGCATGAGATAAGCCGTGATAAACCGAAAATCTCCTTCGAGAGACAAGAGCAAAATATGCTCTTCGACTGCCTCTCATAAGGAATTTTTAGATCTTTTATATTGAAAATAAAGTAGGCCGGATGAAAGAATTATGTTTTATGGATATGACAAAATGTGATAGAATCATCTATCACAGGTGTATCGAAGCGAAAATCAAATATTTTCGGATTTTTATGTGAAAACTGTCGATTCTTAGGTTGTTCTAGACGGGGAATCGATTGCGCGCATTCTCGAACCGTGGAAACGCTTCCTTGACCCTGATTCAGGGAAAGGATACGTATTTACGTAAATAAATTAATTTTCGCTTCAATACACCGATTTCTTCCCTGAATCAAGGTCAAGGAAGCGTTTCACAT
This sequence comes from Acrobeloides thornei, assembly GCA_034699885.1. Classification (NCBI taxonomy): domain Eukaryota; kingdom Metazoa; phylum Nematoda; class Chromadorea; order Rhabditida; family Cephalobidae; genus Acrobeloides; species Acrobeloides thornei. The sequence continues at coordinate 9,379 of JAQGCP010001072.1, read as the reverse complement.
TTTGGAAGTGCTCGCAATCGATTTCCCGCATAAAATTACTTTACATTAAAAAAACTTTTTGGCAACAATTCATTCAAATAAAATTAAAGTTGATCATTTTTTCCTTGATTATCGATGATTTTTTGGCCATTTCATAATTCCAAATTATTAATTAGACATAAAATTCTTCAGATGGTTAAATCACAATAAGTTAAGCGATGATTTAATAAACGAGAATTAATAAATGATCCCAAAAAAATCATAGATGATATCTAAATAGATATCATCTATGATTTTTTTGGGATCATTTATTAATTCTCGTTTATTAAATCATCGCTTAACTTATTGTGCCACCAAAAAATGGCTGATGACATGATTGATAGTCTTTCGGTTAAAATATAAACGAAGAGAAACGAAAAAATTTTTATTGTAAAAGTTGTTCTTTTTGTTTGATATTTTCCTTTGACCAATGCCTTCTTCCGAGCATGAACACGGGCATCGAAGTGGAACTGGAAATCGTTGGAACTCAACAAAAAATTGGATAGGTAAATCTTTTAGTATGATTATCTGAACAGCTCAGATAAGTGCGGTAGTTAGAAAAAATTAGATGTAACTAACGCCTCTGCATCGGGACTTAACAAAAATGCATATATGGAAAATTTTCTTATGAAAATTTTGAAAAATTTCATATGGATTTTCCAAAATTTCGAAAAATTGACCAAAAAATTGTCAAAAAGTTTTTATCCCCTTATAGAAAAAAATATGCTACATTTATGCTATTATCGCTTTTTAGTCGGAACATACCATTTTTAACGATTATCATAATCTTTTATATTAATTCTTTATTTATTTAGTGAAATCCCAGACTCAAGATAATTTCAACGGTAAAAATCCTGGCGTAGATGTGAATATTCCAGAGTTTGTAGATCGTTGTAAACATGGAAACAATTTCGAAAAGGGCGCACATATCAAAGGTTTTATTAATTTTCCAACATTTTAAAGAATTTATTTTTTAAAGGTGGTCATACTTATGATAACATGCCAAACAATTTCAAACCAGATTCAACAGGTTCTGCTGGATTTTCATTATTTCAAGGTCGTGCCTATCCCGATAAAGATGCCGGCTGTGAATTTGATATAGGCCGAATTGAGGTCAATAAAGATGGCATCGGAGGAAATATTAATGCGTCAGCTGCCTCTTCGAAAATTTCATTAGGACCGATAGACGTAAGTTTAATCATTAAATTTTAAACTTTGAACAGACAATCTTTCAACTTATTAGATCGATTTTCTATGTAACTTATTTAGATCGGTAGTAAAATCGGTAGAGCCGAAGCAGGATGGAAGTTATTTGATGATAAAGGTCTGGACACGGGCATTAAAGCAAATGCTAGTTTAGTCGAAGGTAATGTTGGACCACTTTGTGCGAATATCGGTGTTGGAGTCGATACCGGTGTTAAAATTGGCAAAGAAGGCGTTGGGTTGAAGGCACTCGGCACGGGATTTCAAATTGGAAAACGTACTGAAGTTTCATTGTTTGGATTTAGTATTGGAATTACTTTTTAAAATATATGTAGGGACGTACGCCTGTTTTTCAAACTCGTTAAAAACACACGTTTTTCACCATAATTTCGATTGCAAACTGTTTATTAGATTTAAAAATGGACTATGCTGAAAAAAAACCGCATCAAAAACGGTTTTATTTTTGCTTAAATCGACTTTAAAAAAATCTCAAAACGTACACGCAGTTTACATTGAAAAAGTGTGATTTTTGTGCATCGGACGATATCCTGACAGGAAATACCGTTTTCAATGCGGTTTTTTTTCATTAGTAGAAAATTGGGCCTCAGAAATCGATTGCGCTAGTTCCCGAACCCTGAAGATTTATACCTGCCCCTGATTCAGGGGAGGGGTCGATGTATTAAAACGAATATAAAAAAGATAAATATTTTGTTTCAACAGAAAAATCGATTTTCTGGAAATAAGCCTATCATGTAGAACTGCGTTCACTGATCATTTTTTATTTTTACACAATAGGGCGTAAACCTCATTTTCATGGAGAACAATTGCAAAAAAGTGAGGTGACTGGGGACAGTGCAAAAAGGAACTGTCCCCAGAGGGGATCGAACCCGCCACCTCTGGTGGCAAAAACCTAGAGCATTGCCAATGCACTAAAGAGGACATATGATCCAACTGTCTTCAATTTCACTATGATTTGTCGAATTTTAATTGACCCCAGTTACCTCACTTTTTTGCAATTTTTCTCCATGAAAATGAGGTCTATGCCTTATGGTGTAAAAATAAAAAATGATCAGTGAACGCAGTTCTACATGATAGGCCTATTATCAGAAAATCGATTTTTCTGTTGCACAGGTCATTTAGCATAGGTTTCGGACGTTAAAAACATAAAAAATGACCATTTTCTAGGAATAAAATGACCTTAAATATGTCGAATGGCTACCAATCAGCCAAACCCCAATATACCAAAATTTTCCTAGGACCTTGGGTTACAATTTTTGATTAGATCATATGGGCTAAAAATCCCGGCAACCATATCAAAAATTCCGATTTTTGTCAACACCCCGATCAAGAAAACAGGGTATGCACAAAGATTGGAGTATAACTTTTTATTGAAGCGAAAACTTGCTACAGGTGTTCATATAAAAGTTGTAGCGCAGATTCTTAACTTTTAAATAGGTGGTCAACGAAGTCTCAATTCAATTCCTATGAAGAGTTATAGCCATTTTACAAAACAGTTATCAAAATTTCTATACATATTTAGTAATTCGAAGTTTAGGGTATAAGCGGGAAAGCTTATGACCCAAAAACAAGTTTTTCTACAAGTATATGAGCCCCTTTTTATATCCCCAAATGAGCACATTTGAGCACCTTAACGTTGCCGATCTAATCAATTTTTCATGAATATTGTCAAAAACATGATAACTCGATAATTCCATAAAAATTTGTTAAAATGGCTAATAAATTCGACTTCTTTCTATGAAAACGGCTAAAAATAATCAGAAATTAGTTAGAAAACTATATCTGATCAAAAGAACGACGTAATGTATATATTTTTAAAGCTAAAATCGCAATTTTTATGCAACAATGTGAAAAATACCAATTTTGGGGTATGTATAAAAAGGCTGGTTGAAGAAGCTTGAAAATAAGCTTTCAGACTCGAAAATTTATAAATTTAAAATTACCATTATATAAACTATTTTTTATGACCTTAAACAGAAAAAACATGAAAAAAAGTTGTGCAAAACTTTTTACGTTACAAGGATGTACGGGTATGAGCCTTTAGACATACGTCCCTACTCAAAACAAAAAATGAACAGAAATAAAAATTTAGGAGTATGTCCCATTACGGAAGAAAGATGCATTGATAGCCGACCTTGCCGAGATGTCCTTACCTTAATGAATTCTTGCGGCATGTATGACTATAGTGGACAATTCAGTTTTCATGTTAGTTCTCTTTATTTAAAATTTTTCATGTATAATTTAGGTCGGTCTTCCAGCAAAATCTGGAGTTTCTGGTGTTGTTATTGTAGTCATTCCCAACCTTTGCGGTATTGCTTTGTGGTCGCCACCTTTGGATGAACAAGGAAACAGTTGTCGTGGAGTTTCTTTTTGTAAAGTATGCTGTCCTTTAAAAACAAAAAAATTACATCAAATAATTAGGAGCTTATCAACCGTTTCAATTTCCACAACTATGACAGCTTGGCTCATACAGAATCCCATAAATTCGACCCAAGAAGACGTGAAGGTGACCGTGAAAAGGATCAAGTTGTTGCTTTATTGTTTGCCGCAAAAGCTGGTGACTTGAATACCATGCGAAGGTAAAATTATTTATTTTCAAATTTTATTCTTTTTAAAGGATGCATCTACAAGGAGTTAACATGGAATTAAAAGACTACGACAAGCGTACAGCTTTACATTTGGCTGCAGCAGAAGGGCATTTTGATTGTGTTGAATTTTTGCTGAACACTGTGAAAGTTCGAGCTGATCCAAAGGACAGGTTAGTAAGCTTTATAAATTAAGTTTGAAATTTTAGGTGGAACCGGACTCCATTAGATGACGCTAAATCGGAAAGTCATTCTTCGATTGTACGAATTTTACAAAAGCATATGACTCTTACAGAAGGGAAAGAAGTATATTTTAGAAGTAAAATTTATTTATTTTTCAAACTTTTAGCCCTATGATTCTTCTTCCGAACTTGATGATAGTGATACTGAAAATAGTGAGCCTTTTTCTCCTTTGCCTGATGTCGACGGTGTTAACGAAGTGCCCAATGTCAATGAAGTGCCCAATAATCATTAATATTTGTGCCTTTACATATTAATTTTTACTTGCCATTTTATAAGACAAATTGAAATATTCCATAAATCTGCAAAAATAATTTTTATAAGGGAAGTGAACCAGAAGTTGGTGTGATTTTCCAAAAAGTCAATTATAGTTATTTAGAGTACTATGAAATACGTTGAAAAAAAAATAGTTTTAGCTGCTACTTCGCGCTTTTCGAAGAGTAGGGCCGTTTTAGTGATTTTTAGGGTACAACTTTACATTTGGCTGTGGCAGAAATTAAACATTCTGTCCCCGAAAGTAGTGATTTTTAGGATCAAAATTAGGGTTCAAAGATATCCTCATAACTTTTTATAGCTAAAAGCTTGTTCGATAAGTCTGGACATAAATTTCGACGTTTGATCCCGCAAAAATTTTGAGTTCAAAAAAATTCTTTTACAAACAATGGAGCAAAAATTTTTGTTTGTAAAAATTTTGTTGAATATCCTAATTTTTGCCCTAGTGGGATCGAACCTGCGTACCTAACGTTGCTTAACTCGCCAGATCGGACGGAAGGCGCCTTGGACCACTTGGCCATCGCATGAAGGCTATTTTTGTCTTTTGAATAGAAACGGACTATAGTACGGACTATACACTGCGAGACGCTGGCTATACACTATACACTACGCCACGCTGGCTTTTGATTAAATGGATTATTTTTACTCTATACACTCATGCTAGAAAATGATCACAAAAACCAAAACGGTAGAAAATTCGTTGGATATTTTTTTCTTAGTTACCCTATCCTCATTAATCTCGTGAAAAATTGTAGAAAAATTATAAAATCTCATTCGGACACTTCCGTAGGGTTCCTTGTTAGAATTTTGTCCTCTTCACCGTAGTATTAAGCACGCCCTAACAAACACCACACCAAAATTTCAAATTGATGCTCAGTGACCAATTTTTAACAAAAAATCGAAGCTCGGTGACCCATTTTTAAACAAAAATTGATACTAGTAGTCTTAAAAAGCAAAGAAATACAGGTCCGCAGGAGCAAAATGTTTAAAAAAATGCTTGTTTTTAAGCTAAAAAATTGTAAATTTTTCTTTAAGAATAAAAATTTAGGCATTTAAAAAAATTCATTATTTTTCCTTTTGACCTCAAAATCGATGCTCGGTGACCCTCAAAATTGGCTGCTCGGAGTACCCCCCCCCCAAAATTGGGGGTTTTGGATAGAGGTATTGTTATAGTGTTGTATTAAATGACGTCAGTTTGGATCGTACCTTCAAAGGTTAGTCCGAACACCTTGACATTACGCGTTTTCAATAAGAAAATTTATTTTTATCATTTTTTAGCCTGGGACTTAATGAGATTCTTTAAAGTTATGCATTTACAAGAAAATAGGAAAAAGATAAAAATTTAAAAAATAATGAAAATCAAGCGATAATTAGTGCTTAATACAGATTTAATAAAAATTTGGGCTATGATATATTTTCCTCTTGTAAATACAACTATGAACAATATTAACTTAAAATTTTCATATAATGGCTCTTTTGTAAGGAATGGGTGTTGTATCACATATTGATGCAATTTTTATTCGCTTGCTTTGTCTCGCAGATTCTAAATCACCAATTTTTGCTTTATAGGTGCCCCATTCTTGAGATTCACCTAAACATATTTAAAAAATAAAAGTTTAGGACGAAAATATTACCTTTTCCAAAAAATAAGAAAATTATTCCACTTAAAATCATCATTCCTGCCATTATGCAATATATAATTCTCCATTCTTCTAGTACACCCTATAATTTTTATATTCGTTTTTTTGGCGTGTCTACAATTGCTATATGGGAAAATTGCCAACCAGAACAATTGCCATACCTAGGCAATTGCCATACCGGAAAATTGCCATAAGGAACAATTGGCATATGAGAAAATTGTCATACCGGAACAATTGCCATAATTGACAATTACCATAAACATGAAATTTTTCGAAATTATCGAAATACAAGAAATTTTTTTTAATTTTCATGTTATGGCAATTGTTCCGATAGGGCAATTGTTCCAGTATGGCAATAGTTCCGGTATGGTAATTGCTTCTTATGGACATTGTTTTGGCATGACAATTGTTCCGGTATGGCAATTGCCTGAACAATTGCTTCTTATGGAAATTTTTCTGGTATGATAATTGTTTCGGTACGTTATTGGTTTTTCACGCTTACTTTTTTCACATTACTTTTTTTCACTCTTACTTTTTTCATGTTTTTTCACGCAATGTTTTTAAAAATAATAGTTTATAACATCGGAAAAGTGAAAAAAGTAAGCATGAAAATAAACGTGAAAAAAGTAATATTGCCAAAATTTTGGCATGAGTAAGAAAATTATAAATAAATAAGATAGACTTACTGTATATCTAAAGAAAGACACAACTCTAGTCGTGGCTAACATTCCAAAAATTCCAAACATAGCAACAATTGATGACAATAATCCAGTATAATCAGGTGCTAGCGATAACATACTAGCATAATAGCCATTTGTTATTGACCCTAATCCAGCAGATATACCACAATAAAGAAATAAGGCTATTAGAGGGTTTGCGCAATCTGAGAAAAATCCCAACAATACAAGAAAAACAGCGATAACTATTGACCCTAAAATTGTGATTTTTTATATTTTAATCGTTTTATAATAAGTACCGGGAACCGAGTGCCCCACGATCGCGATTTCTCCGAGAGCACTCCCGAACGATGCTCCCCGTTAAAAAATGGCATATTTTTTTAACGGGGTAATTTTTTACATAGGTGTAAGTAAAATACCCCCTATGTAACCATTCAACTCCTTCCTGCGGTCAAAATTCCAAAATTTCTTCGGATTCGTGTTCCCTATACCCAAAAATCCCCGAATACAAAAAATCAGCCGATTTGGAGAACTTTTTAAAAAATCGATTTTTTCGACTTGGTCTTGGGCATCACTAACCAATGGGATAAACAGTGGAAGAATTTTGTCTCCGTTTTCGATGAGTTTGGCGTCATTCATCTTTTCTCATCGTCCCCTACAACTTTTGCAACGGCATTTGGGGTTTAAATCTATCGATCATGAGATCAACTGAGCAGACATACATACTCACAGACATTACATGTTTAATGTAGTAGGATTTTTTCATTGAAGCTTTTAAAATTCTCTCATTCTTCCCAATTATTATTTTTTAAAGAATCTTACCAAATGTTTGGGAAATCTTGCAACCTGTTGTGTTCGAGAACCGGTTCTGCTTTATTTTGTTCATTGTTACACCCCAGCTTAATTTCACGACCACAATCACCGCTTGTGTTGTAGCACCATAGAAACCGTTCTAAAATGTGCATATTAGATAACAATAACAAACACTTACGTCGGCTAAAGGCAGGTAAAGAACTTCTTTGAAAAATGTTGGCTGATACGTCTGAGTTAAGGCTAACACCATACTATAGGTAAAAGCACAAAGTAAACAAGAGAAAAATGGTATTGAAGTAAGCATTCCTTTCCATGGTATTGGTGGTCTTACCTATAAAAATAAAATTTTAAAATTCATTTGAAATAGGTTACATTTTGATCTCCTTGAGGTAAATTTTCGTGAAGATACGTTCTTTCTGATTTTGTCATAATCTTTGTTTGTGATGGCTTATTTGTTACAGTTGCAAAGAAAACGCAGGGCCATATAAGTGAGAATAAAGCTAAAAATTTAAATTAAGCCTATAATAGATATGAGAAGGAGTGTAATCAAAAACTAGGGATCAATAGATGCAGGGTTTGCATAAAGCCTCCAAGATGCAGAGTTTGCCCCCCCCCCTCCTCAGTGGCATAGGCAGAGGAGTTGGCTAGGGGGAGGACACTTACCCAAAAAAGGCTGATGTTTTCCAAAACACATAAGGGAAACCTTATGATTAGGGATTTTTTAAGTTCGGTCAACTAGAAGGGAAGCACATGCCCCCTTGCCTACACTACTGCCTTCCTTTTTCCTACCGTCTTACATTCTCAAAATCTTCGCTCTTTTTGTATATACCTGTAATATAGTAAACAGCAGGCCATTGCCATTCCGAAACACACAAAATTGTACTAAAAGGAATTCCAAATGCACCAGCTAGTTGAGCACCAGTTGTATACATTGATGCAGCTAAACCTTTTTCACTAATAGGTATCCATCTTGATATTAGTGTATCAATGGTTGGTTGAATAAGTCCCTAAGTTGTAAAACATTAGCATTTTTATAATTTCCAGTATAAAATATTACTTCTCCTATTCCCATTAAAAATCGAACAGCAAAAACTAAGTGATGAGTAGCGTTTTTCACAACCAAGGGGAAAATTGCAGTTAGAATAATATAATTTAATGCAGTAATTAATAAAATTGCTTTAGGTGAGGTTCTTTGAGCTATATACCCAGCAGGTAATGTCGTAATAAGGGCACCAAAAAATGTAGCCGAAAAAAGCATGTCTTGCACATTAAGACTCCAAACAAGTTCTCCCTTAAAAATTTGAGTTAAAAAAGCTAGGAAAGCGTCTAACTTCAAAAAATGTTAGTAATTTTTAGCTAAAAATGACTTACTCCGTAATCATTAAGTAAAGCTTCTCCGTTAAAATCAGATGAATTTTCAATTGCTTCTTTTGGTCTTCCACATCTGCTTGGAACTATTCTAGATCTATTCAAATTTGGGGATAATTCCGAAAAATCTTCTATCAAAGAATTTTCTAATTCTAACACAGCAGAAGAATTGACCATACAAGTCATAGTCATGCCCAAATTTGTACGCATATAAATTGTACAAAAATAGCCAGTCATTAAAAGTAGCATGAGATGAAAGCGTCGAGAATATGGATGGAAAAATGCTAAAATAAACGTTTAACAGGAATTTTGTTATGTGAAGATGAGGGTGTAAACTCACATATTCAAAAATTACATATATTTTTATCCAGTTCTTACGCAACGGGAAACATCAATCACGAATCAAGGTTTTCGTTTCAATAACCCAAAACAATGTTCAAATTGTATATGGTTTTTGGCCATTTCAGTTAAAGGATCAGTACAGTCAGTTACAACCATATGAAAAAATGATATATTCGGAAAGATCATGAAAAATGGAGCATTT
>JAQGCP010001071.1:0-13515 GCA_034699885.1 Acrobeloides thornei | reverse complement strand
GCCGGACTTTCAGATATGACGGTAACATATACAAATTAAAAAATAAAAATTAGTCGTTTATTCATCACAATCGACCAATTTTTTTGGAAAATGAGAATCAAATTTAGAAAGTAGAAATATAGATACTACTATGCTTTAGGTAGTCCACCCAAAAGTTTCAATTTTTCACCAAAAATTTCATTTTTTTCATTAAAAATTTATTTTGCCATTTTCTTAGGGGTTCCAGATTAAAAATTGTTGTTTTTATTCTAAAAATCCTCATAAAATGAACATTTTTGGTGAAAAAAAATTGAATTGTGGGAGGGAGTCATACCAGTACCTAGAAATGTACAAAAAAGACAGTTCGGCACAAACAATTGAGTATAAAAGTCCAATAAAAAATATATAAACACCATCGAGCTCAGTAGCGTAATTGGGCATAGACTCAAATGAAACGAAAGGTTTAAAGCAATACGAATGAAACGATTTCATTTCTAGACGGCGTCCGGAAACGGGTTTGAATTTGTCTGAATATTGACACGAAAACTCTGAATTTTTTTTCGTTCCATTATGACGTTTCATTTATGTCATTTCATTCGTATAGTTTCATTCGTATCGTTTCACACTCTTCGTTCCATTAGAGCCTATGCCAGATTTAGAGGAGCATGCTCCCTCCGAAGAGGCGAAAATATTTTAAATATATAATGGTTCCCTTATGATTTTTTCAAAAATTTCATGAAAGAAATCGAAAATTTCCATGTGCTCCCCCCCCTCCTTTTGATAACTGAAATTACGCTATTGATCTAGCTACTTCCCCTTAAAAGAGGATTTTGACCCCTTTTTATTTTTCCCAAACATCATTTGGAAAAATGAAGATTTTTCTTAAACGGGAGCAGCAACGGCTGGTACACAGATTCCAGCACATACCGTCGCACATCCAGAGATTGCCGTAGGGACTGCTGCGGGGGCAGCAGCTGCTGCAACACCACCAGTTGCCACCGTAGCTCCAGCTCCGATGGCACCGGCTCCACCAAGACAGATTGCCATGCAGACTAAAAATTTTTGAAAATTAACAATTTACGAATTTTTATTTTTAAGAAGGGGTAAGGTTATGGTTAGGATTTAGCTTTTTTAAATTATGAACTCGTTAAAAATTTTAGACAATTATAAATAAATTTATTTTGATGGAATTGGACGGGCTAGGCTTAGACTTGGGCTTAGTCTTAGACTTGGGCTTAGGCTTAAGCTTAGACTTAGGCTTAAGCTTAGTCTTGGGCTTAGGCTTAAGCTTAAGGTTAGGCTTGAGTTTAGGCTTAGTCTTGGGCTTAACTTAGGCTTAAGCTTAAGCTTGGCTTTGATTTAGGATTAAGCTTAGGTTTAGGCTTAAGCTTAGTCTTAGGCTTGGACTTAGGCTTAGTCTTATTTATAGATATATTATGATAATATAATGTTTTATTAATACTTACCTGCATAGCATCCCCCATATGCCAACACCAAGCCATCAACAGATCTCAACATAGCCACCAAAAGTCCCATGCTGATAGCGAAATAGACAACAGCCTTCATCTTGCGACGCCTTCGGCTCAACTAACAGCAAAAAACTTATTGAAGAAATAGGTTAAAGTAGCTTAGGAGCCAATAAAACATTGTGCTTTATGCCCTCTTTTTTTATAGTCATTTCTAGCTTATCAAATTTCTTTACATCATTATTAATTTTTTAAGTAGTTTTTAACATTCTTAACTTTGACCACCATCATTTTCATCTTTACGACAGTTTTTAAGCGCCTCCCATTTTTCTGCCTACATACAAAAAATCTTTCGTCTCTCATAAAATTTGGTGCTATCTCGACTTGTCGGTCGAAATTTTTTGCGGTAGTTGTAAGAATCTGTTTTGGTGGCTGGAAAAAAACGTCATAGAGTCAAAAAGGTCTTAATTTTTACGTGGTTTTACATCAATTTCACATGCAGAGAAAATGATTTCATACTTTTGTATCAAAGAAGAGGATTTTTTGATAAGAAAAATTGTTTTGGAACAATTCCTTTTGATGTTAATCTTATTTTTTTATCACTTTTTGACCGGAACTAATCTTTTTAGTCAAAATTCGTCATTTTGATTCAAATTTTTTAAATGTTTCGAGAGGAAATAAGAATTTTTATTGAGAAGTCATTATGACGCCAAAATGTTTTTTGCCCCCTCCCCCGCAAGTCAAATCAAAATTTTTTGAAAATTTTTAAGAACAATGGTAAAAGAGAAGGGTCAGCTAGGGAGGAGGAATTTTTTACCCTAATTTTTCAATAGGGTTTTGAAGAGATAATCCTAGTGAGATCGAACCTGTGAGCCCCCAACGTTGATTAACTTGCAAGATCAGACGATCTGACAATCGACAACGAAAATGGTGCGGACTTTTTGTTTCGTATGGGCAAAAACGGACTATAAAGTGAGACGTTTGCCACTTCATGAATGATGATGTTTTTTTCACTTAGCGAGTTGTTTTACATTGAAAAATATTTTTATTTTATTTATAAAATTTACAAAATATACATATTCTTATGAGTATGCAGAAGCACATGCTCCAAGACAGCCGGCTACCACATATGGATCAGGATCTCCCAAACATGTTGCCCATACAACTTCCATAACACTCTAAAATTTTAAGTCTATTTATGTGATTATACAGGGGATGTTTAAAGAGGAATATTGATGTAGTTAGGAGGCCCATAGGGCCTCTTAACTAGAATTTTTCAAAAATTATGCAAATTTCGATCATTTTTAGTAAATTTGAATTAAATTTCTTCGAAAACTACAAATCCGTTTTTTACGAAAATTGGGCTACTACCGTTTTTCGATGCGCTCTATCGATTGGCGGTGAAATTTTTCAAAGATTCCTTAAGGAATCCAAATTCAAATTTTCGTTTCAATACTCAGACCATTTAAAAATAAGAAAATCGTTTTCCTATTGTCTCAGGATAAAAATTAAAAAAAAGATTATCAAAAACGGATTTATTTTACAAAAAGTTTTGAGCAAATCTTAGCGTAAACAAACTTTGGACCACCCTCTACTATTGGGGGTAGATAAAAGCTTATCTTGATTATAGAGAGTGGGTCAAAAAACGAAAAAATTGGATTATGTAATATTTGAATGATTTCTAATAGCAATAGCTTCATCGCAATCATGTTTATTTCATAATATTATGAAATCTATTTAACCGAGTAGATATTTTATTTATTTGAGTAGATAAAATATTTATTTGAGTAGACAAAGGATAAGCCTAAGGCTAAGCCCAAGGCTAAGCCTAAAGCTAAGTCTAAGCTTAAGGCTAAGCCTAATCCTAAACCAATGGCTAAGCCTAAGGCTAAGCTTAAGTCTAAACCTATGGCTAAGACTAAGCCCAAGGTTAAGCCCAAGGTTAAGCCTAAGGCTAAGCTTAAGTCTAGGCCTATGACTAAGCCTATGGCTAAGCCTAAAGCTGAGCCTAAGCCCAAGGCTAAGCCTAAATATACTCAAATAAATAAAATATCTACTCAAATAATAATATTCCTTAGTACAACTCCATAGACACTCACGCATAACTAAAATAAATTTCCGGTTCCCAAAAAAGCCACTTTTTTACCCACCCTGTATAATGGGAAGTTGATAAAGTTACAATATCAGTAGAATAGCATTCGAGACACTCCTATTTTAATATTTTCTTTTTCTTTCATGCTTTGTGACGCATAACTCATGCATTAAACTTTATCAAGCCCCATTCAATTCCTTCAAATGGACATCTTTGAATAGAGAATAAGAAGTCCATCTTGGAGATCTGCGGCATCCCTCCCACAAAGTTCAAGTGTGCTTTGTCAGGCAATTCTCTCGATTCTTTTTGCGTTCGATGCGCATCTTTTGTGCTCTTTTGGAGCGTTCGACGGACAGCTGTCGACACTTTTTTCCGTTATTCTTAACCGTTTATGAGGATTATATGAAAGAGATTAGGATTTTATAAACTTTTGCAAATAGGAAGATGTTTTGCGCCACTTTACACTTTTGAAGGAATAAAATTTTGAGTTTATGGGCTTGGGGTCATGCTGTGCCATAAACTAAATTTTAGAATGTAAATAATTTTTTACATAGTTAAACAGGAAAAAAAGAGAGCCCGATTTTTTTGAAAAATAAAAAACTCTCAAAAGCTTCAAATTTTAAATATTTTTCAAACTTCAAAACACTTGGAGCAGATCACTCCACTTTGAAACCTGTTCATTTTTCTCGGCCATATTTGCGCACTTCAAACTCCTCGAATTGATACTTTTCTCAGTCCCAAAATTGTCCAGATTAGTCGTCATTGATCGGATCAACTGCCTTTTTTCCTTCGGCCTTGGGCATTGTCTTAATTAAGAATAATTGCACTTAAGTGACTCTTTGTTTTGAAAAGCCGCAGAGGATCAAAAGAGGGTATTTTGTAATTATATTAGGTAATGAATGAGGTTTTAGTGTGGTTTGATGTGGTCCAAAAATGTTTTCAATTTGTCTGATTTTTTTATTCTGACAAGGAATTATCACTATGTGTTACAAACATACGTGGGCAAAGAGGAACTACCCTCTAATTCATCGTATTAGTAAAAATTTAAAGGAAAAAATTGTATTTCGCTTAAAAATACAAAATCAACTCGTGTTTTGGATCCAATCTCCCCTCTCTTGCTCACGTATGGTTACAGGCTTTGCTCAAAAAATCCAATTGGGCCAAAAGTTCATTAAGAATAATAATGGCGCTAGACCTAGAGGCCCATGGGGAATAAATTTTTTTGTCTATGGGCCTCACAAAATTGTTATCGTTTTTAAGCCATCTCTTGTTCATTTTAAATCCTTTTGAGCTGAAATTTGTTTCGTTTAAATCTTGAGATCATGGCGAACAACATTGTAGAACATCAATCTTTGTGAAAACCTTTGTGTTTGAAAGAAAATCTTTTGAATAAGCCTAAGCCTAGGCCTAAGCCTAAGCCTAGGCCTTAGGCCTTAGGCCTAAGCCTAGGTCTAGGCCTAGCCAAAGCCCCTGGTAAAGATTTTATGTCACCAACTGGCATTTGCCCCTATGAGCTGGGTTGAAAGAACTCACAACAGTTCTGTACATCCGAAGATGTTACTACTAGGCAAAATCTTTTGGCCTCAAACGGGGTTTGAACCAGCCTTGAAGGGCGCCTAAGACAAGCCCAGTACGACCGAACTATGAGACCCTTAGAGTAACCGCTCCAAATTCTATTCTAGTCGTAACGTTTTGATGAACTTTCGGCCAAAAAACTGGACTTTTTAAGCAAAGCCTGTAACACATAGTGATGTTTCTTTGTGAGGTTTTTGATATATATATTTTTTTGATATATATAATCTGCTTACGTGACGAAAAAATGCTCCATTTTTCATGAACGTTCCGAATATCAACAAAAAAGTGCAACTTTTTTCCGCTGACTAGTCCTTTAAACCTAAAATTTATCCTCAATAGAATGTGCATAGCCCATCATTTAAGAACGCTAAAAGCCTCAAAAAACTAACGGAAGATGGCATCCCAATTCCCAGTTCCCATGCCATAATTAGTTCACCACAGATGTTTTCAGTTGTTTCGCGCGTTTAATGACCTAGACATTGTTATTTTGTGGAATGTGAATGGGATTTTTGAGTTATTTGCAGGATTATGTTTTCGACACATATCGGATACATAAATTTTATAATTTTAAGCCAGTGACATTTTTAAAGGACCAGCCCACTCGGAAAAAACACTATGAAAAGTTATATATTCAGAAAGTTCATGAAAAATTAAGCATCTTTCGTTTTTACGGCAACCTCTTAATTATCATCGTTGCCGAGATAACTGTGTTTGAAGTTGACAATTTTTTAAATCTATGTATTACAACGAAAACATGAACGCAGTGAAAATTCGCTCCTGAACCAATAAAAGTTGTGTCTTACAAATTTTTTGGCAGTTTTCTTAAGTCAATGAAAACGAAAAGGTTTTTTTAATTTTCGCGCTAACACACTACTTTTATTGATTCAGGGACAAATTTTCACTGTGTTCATGTTTTCGTTGTAATACACAGATTTCAAAAATCGCCAACTTCAAATGCAATTGTCTCAAAAACTACAACGAACATGCCGTAAAAACATAAAATGCTCCATTTTTCATGAACTTTCCGAACATATAATTTTTTCATAGTGTTTTTCCGAGTGAACTAGTCCTTTGTATATTTTTAAAATAATTTAGATATTTCTATTTTTTACTAATCTACAATATTGGACCATCTAAAAAACTTACTCTGCCGAAAAATGCCGACGGTTAACCGTCAAGAAGCAAAAACTTTTTCCGATCAAGATTCTGATACCTTACCTAACACCCCTACAAAAATGCCTACTATTCACAATGTTCCTATAAATTTTTCTAATTCAACAAGTTCGGAAAATGGTTCAAATAGTGCCTTAGCTCTTGGTATAGAGTCATGTAAACAAAGGATTCGAATTTTGGAGCAAGAGAATCGAAGATTAATGGCAAATCAGGGGATGTTGGTGGCAGATGCAAATCGAAGGGTGGAGGTAAACATTTAGGATATTAAAGATTTATGGGGATTTTTTTCTGAAAATGACATGCTTAAACTTTTTATATCGTGTCAAATTCATGTTTATATCAAAATGAGGCGATAGGGTAGTTTTGATGTATTCTTCCAAGAAAACTAGAATGTACGTAAGTTTTTATAAATTTAGTTTTATTTTATCATATTGTTGTGTTGTCATATCTAGACAGGGTCTCGGAAAATTCTAGGAAATGAAAATCCTCGAATGTGAAAATTATTATCAGATTAAGAAAAATGTCAAAAAGGGAAAATTTTCCGAAACAGAGTATCCCAGATAAGTGTACACCGCAGGGATCGAAAAGGGGCCGAGAAGGACCAGCCTCCTAAAGGACCGAAATCCCGGGGCCGGCGGGGCTTTTGGTGCCATCGGAGGCTTTGAGATCATTTCAATAAGTTTTTACTCTTTGATAAATTCGATAGCAACTCAAACAACATTAAAATTTTTATTTATTTTTAACCATTTTTCGATGGTTTTGGTGTTAATCGTTTTCTCTCATCGTCTTCTACAACTTTTAGCGTTGAGGGTTTAAATCTAACGTTCCCGAGATCGTTTGGGCACACAGACATTATACGCATATAGTAGTAGGATTACGATTTTAAAATATCAATCACTTTTTTAACACCAACAAATAAATAACAAAAATTATTTCGCTACTTTTCACTATTTACACACTACGACACAAAAATTGCCATAGGTGTCAAAATGTCAAATCGTCAGGAAATCCATTTCTCACTCCAACTTTTACTAGCAATAAATCCTTTTTTGCTGTCTGTCATTGCACAAAAATCGTTATTGTCACTTCGTATTGCGGGCCATTTTTCATTTTTTCCAAAATTAATGGAGCATTCATCTTTACTTCTGTTCTCATCGCTGCAAATTACTGAAGTAGGTCTTCGGGTCCGAAAGGGACCTTAGAATTAGGGCAAAAGCTAATTTACGGAGTTTTTAAGAGGAAGTAAATTGGTTCAAGAAAACGGTCATTATAAAGGGATGAGAGTTTAGTTATTATTAGTGATTTGAGTTTTCTCTGTGATTTTTTCTTTTTTTCCATACTGATCATACTTATTGATTTTGTATTCTCTCATGCGTTTTAAAAATAAAAACAACTTGGAGCTATTGTGAATCAGGGGGTCCACCCAAGGTCAAAAATCGAAAAAATTTTCTAAAATGTTTTAAAAATGGCATATTTGGGGTAATTTTATGCGAAAACTTGATTGCGTGCATTCCCGAAGCGTGAAAACCTTTGTTTGACCCTTAAAAATTAAAAAATACGTATTTTTACCCAAAATTATTAGGTTTATTTAAAAAAGAAAAACGGAATTTTTTATAGCTCGATGAGACAAACAAAATGACACCAAATTACCCAATTTTAAAATTTTAATGGGTTATTGAAACGAAAATTCTGATTCAAGTTGAAAATTTTTTCGCGATTTTGTCTAGCTCATAACTTTTTAACATTAGATTTTCAAGTAGTGTCGTAAAAGCAAAAAATGCTCCACATTTTGTGCTCACACATGGCATAAACTCATCAAAAGTGGACTGATCTTTTAAAGGAAATTATTTTGAAATCCATCTTTTCAAGTTTTTTGGGTACACTATCACTTTGTTGATACGCATGATCGATTAGTACAAAAAAATTTCGAAAATTACTTATGGAAAAATGGTCAAGCTTTTTCATTATAGGGGTCATCCAGTTATTACGGAATCAACTTTTTGGTGGTTTACCCCCTCCCCCCACCATAATCATCAAAAATGCACTAACGTAATCAATTTTTATGAGGAGGGCCGACCCCCTCCCCCCCCCCCCACATGATTACGTAATATCTGGATGATCCCATAAAAATCAGAAGTGATTAAAAAGTGCCAAAATCTCTTACTTCATCCTGTGCCATTAAAGGAGAGTAAAAATCGTGACTGCATCTCTGTCAGAAAACCCCTAGAAAGTGACTTTCTAGGGTTAAGTTTATGCGAGGAATCGATTGCGCGCATCGAAAAATTCTTTCTAGGGGTTTTCTGACAGAGATGCAATCACGATTCTTACCCCCTCTTTAAGCTTGAGATCTCAAAACATGAAAGGATGGTCTTGTAACATTAGAGTTTATTTTAGGGATTTCTTCGAGAATATTCGTAAAAGATATTTTTTCGCAAAATTGCAAAAATTCGCAAAATTCCTTCATTTGATAACAAATAAAGAAACCATTTCCAGATGCACTTGAATGAAATTCGTATGCTAAAAGAAGACAACAAGGCCCTCAAAACACATAACAAAGAACTTCGTGATTTATGCGTTTCTTTAGACGATGATAGACAGAAAATAAAACGATTAAGCAAAGAATGGCAAAAATTTGGTCGCTACACAAGTGAATTGATGAAACAAGTAGGAGAAAATTTGCAAACTTGATGAAGATTACCAAAAATTTAGGAAATAAACGCATATCAATCCCGAATGCAAGAATATGAGCAAAAACAGCAACAACTTTTATCCGAAAATGAAGAATTGAAACGTTTATGTTTATATCTTGATGAACAACGTCAAGCAATTTTAACTCAAGTTGCAGAGCGGCAAAATATGTTCTTGGATGAAAATTCATCCGATGCAGGTTGTGGGAGTAGTGCAAGAAGCAGTGATTCGGAGCAATGTAATGGACATTGCAACGAAAACTTGAGCAAAGATCAAGAAAAGAGAAATAGTGGGATGGATTACAAGTTTAACCATGAGCAAGAGAAAGCTCTGAGGATGATTACACAACAGATGCAAACTTCACTCACTATCGATTCAAATTTGGATACAACTGTGACGACTTCTAGCCAACGTAGGAAAAATTAGATATATTGGGCAAACGTGTACAACCCCCTCCCCCCGAATTTCGGGGGGGGGGGTTGCCCCGCAGGCCAAAATGAGTTATGCCCGCAAATTTTGCGGGCGAGACTCACTTCAACCCACTCGTTTTCCCCACACCCACCCTTTTCCCTGAATCAGGCAATCATTTTTGAGGCTCGGCAATGCGCACAGTCGATTCCCCGCCTAGAAAACCCCGGAGGAACCATTTTCGTACTGATTCGACTCAACCCTCAAAAGCACCTTACTTATGGAACGACCTAATAGATAAAAAGTGATTTTTTAGATACGCATCATGATAGACTCTTTAATTATATTCAATCATTGGAAAATAGAATTAAGCTTTTGGAGCAAAGCCAAAGCAATATGCAGGTAAGAAAAGATTGAAGATTATCATATAACTCATTTTTTAGCTCCACGATGGCCATTTTTCAAGATCCCACTCTCGGGTTACTGGATCGGATAGAGAAGATAGTCCAAGTTATTTCAATTCTAACACAAGTTTTCGTGATGGCATGCAAGAATGGAGTGCATCACCAGGTCCAGTGGACTCGATGATAGTGGACCCATTAAAGCCGATCCAAATTTTGTCCCATCTAAATGTAGATGATCATCAGCCTAAAACTAGCTTGAAATTGGGCAACAAAATGATTGAATCAACTACAAGTAAGAACGAGTTTGCACATTTTTAGACTAAAGTGTAATCCGGTTAAGCTAGAGTTTAGAAACCAAAAAAACATATTATATCTACAGGGTGCCCACCCCCAAATAGCACTTTTACGATTTTGGTCAACTTTTTCAAGTGTTTTAATTTTCACAAAAATAACCTTATAGAGGTTTTTCTATATTTTCTCTGAGTCACAAAAGTGCCATTTTTTGGGTTCACCTTGTATATGGGTACAGTATCCAACGGATTTTAGGTCGATTTCAAGATTTCATGAAATTCTAGACTCTAAAAAATAATTTTATACCTTTTAATTTATATAAAAATCTAGGCACTATGACAAGCTCTGGCACAACCTATTGCAGCTCTGAAACCGATGAAAGTGCAGCAACCGCCGTATTTGTTATGTCAGACGATCTAGACCCATCCGTTGGCCACCTCGAAGTTCGGACTCTCGGTCCTATCGATGAAGAAGATGCCGAAACTGAAACCATCACCCAATCACCTGAAAATGAAGAAAAATCTATTGTAATCAATGAAAAAAGCTCCGTTCCTCCAGAAAAACCAGCCCGCCGAAGAGATCGAAACCGCTATATGTCTGAACCTTTGATGGAATTTGAGAGAAAATCATCAGAAGAGCCTATTTGGGTGACAGAAAGGGAAATTCATTTAACTGTCCCTGATTCAGGGGTTGAGTCCCAAGAATCAAAAAGAAATTCGGATCTATCTGGGTCCTCGGCCGAACATGCTGATAATGAAGGCGATTCTTCGGTTGATGTACCGGAGTTGCCTCCTCGGATGAGATTGATTGGGGTAATAAAGATGGACTCAAGAGTGTATAAAAATAGATTTTAGGAATCTGGGCGCCTATCTCTCTGCAGTTCAAATCTTTCTTTGGATAACTTTAGTAACTCGTCAAGGCATTCAAATTGTTCGATCAAAACTGTTGAAACCAATAGAAGTTTACCGGATGAATTGCCAAATTTGAGGACAAAAGGAGGTAGGAATTAAGTCATCCCCCACACCCTCCCCCCAACCCCGACCCACAACCCCCAGGTGAAAAACCTGGGGTCAGCCCATGTATGCTATAGATACATAAAAATATTTTTTCTAGCACCACCTCCATATAACCACAACCATCTTCGTATTAAGCCTGGTTTACCAACCATAGCTGGAGTTAACCTACGAGCCAATTTACCAAGAAGGCATACTTCTTCTTTAGCTGAGGCAGTCAAAATTTTACGTGTTCATGAAAAAGCCGCTGAAGAAAATATGCGCGAGTTAAACGAGCATGAAACTGCAATAGTCCATCAAATGTGTCAAGTAGTGAACGATTTTAAACAAAAAAATTTTAAAATAATTTTAGGTAGCTTGGAACTCATTGGATCGTAAAACTCAAACACCAAAGAAAGAAGAAAATTTGAAAGATTTGGGTTTTTCTGCCCACATAACAGCTGTATAAAAAAATTTGGAACTAGTATCGATGGCAGTATAACTTTTCGTACGAACCTTTCGTACGAACTTTTCATTGCCTGATTATCAATAAAATCCTTTTTGGTTTAAATTTTTTCGTGTCAATAAACAAATTTTATTGATAATCAGGCAACGTAAAGTTTGTGCGAAAGGTTCGTACGAAAAGAATCGTACGAAAAGTTATACTGCCGTATCGATTAGATATCCACTGAACGTAAAAGTTTTCGAAAAAAATGTTTAATTATCTGGAATTAACCCCTCTAGGAGTAATTTTATGCGGGGAATCCGAATTTCACATTTCCGAGACCTGAAAATCTTTTCCCAAATTAAGAAAAGGCTATTTATATGACATAGGGCCACATTTTTGACAAGAATCATATGCCATACGTCATATAAATAGCCTTTTCTTGGTTCGGGGAAAGATTTTCAGGTCTCCGAAATGAGAATTTCGGATTCCTTACATAAAATTACCCCTAGAGGGGTCGATTCCAGATGATAAAAAAACTTTTTTCGAAAAATTTCACGTTCATATACCTAATCGATACTAGTTCCAAAAATTTAAATCTAAAATGAACTATTTATTGTAATTACAATTGACAAATAATAAATTTAACTTTAGTACAATTTTTAAAAATATACAAAATAGCATCTAAGTAGTTGGAAACCGAGTGCTAACGTGCTCGAAGAGGAGAAGAAAAGATGAGTGTGAAGACTCTCAAGTCTTCCTAGCGTTTCTCGCACAGTAAGGGAAAATTTGGCACGTATATACCGTGCAGCTACCGTTCGGAGACCACAGACAGGTAGACAGACACACATTACACGTTTATAGTAGTAGGATATTTTCGAATCCTTAAATATCACAGCTTAACACTTTTAATCGGTTCAAAAATTAAGTCATTTTCGGAAATTGAGCTTGAGACTGAGCGGCTAATAACTCCTCTATTCTGTACAACGTTTTGTGTTGATGAGGCTTCTAATAAGCCCTGAAATATTTTATTGTACAAAGTACAAAAACTTTGTTAAACATACTTTAAAAATATGTAAACCGCGATCTTCAATTCCTTTAGCAAATTCATCTGTTTTCACTTTAATCTTTTCAAAAAATTCATTTATTTCAGCATCTTCCTTAAGAGATTTTGAAGAGCAAAATTCCGTCAAAGCATCATTTGCCATTGAGGAAATTGGCTAAAATGTTATACTTCACTAAAATTTTTAGTTTGCTTGCCTCAAAAACTTGAGCTTCCATTTCTTGAATCAATTTAGCACGGGTTAAATCTAACGCTTTTTGGACCTCATCCTTACATTTTTCTTTTAATGATCGAATTTTTGTACAATATTCTCTAAAAAATTTTAAAAATTAAATTTTTTTAAATATAAAGTTTGCCTAAAATCAGTCAAGCTCTTAACAATATGATGTTCATGGCTTTTCAAAACACAATTGGCACAAATGGTCAGTGCAGCTTCAGGATTTTCTTCAGTGATGCCATAACAAGTAATACATGCCCATAAATCAGTATCACAACTTGGTGCGCGACAGTTACCGCAGCGAAAACCTGAGGCTCTAGCTTTTCGGACTTTATCCATAAGTTCAATGGCATCTAAAAAGGATTTTTTTAGTCTAATTTTTATAATAATGGGTCTTACCTTGCAAGCCATAATTGGTAGGTAAGCCATCTTCTGGTATTTTGGTTACTTTTCGGCAATTTGGACATTTGATATTTGACTCTTTGGCTAAAATAGTTTAATAATTTTTTATTTGGTCCTATGAGTAATATAACAAAAAAGAACATCCTCTCTCTAAAAATTGAAAAATGGCAGTTCTTGAAGTTTAAAGCAGTTTCGTAGACAAAAGGTCCTTTAAAGGACCAGTCCAGTAAGTTACAATCATACGAAAAAATGATATATTCGGAAAGATCATGAAAAATGGAGCATTTTTTGTTTTTACGGCATGTTCTGAATCGTTGTAG
>JAQGCP010001070.1:0-13517 GCA_034699885.1 Acrobeloides thornei | reverse complement strand
TAATTTGATCCAAACTTGAATCCTTTCATTCAAACTTGAATCCTTCTTTATCGATATCTTAGATGCTGACTTCGTAGATACTTTCGCTAGAATTTGCACCACTGACTTATCCGCATGCGTTTCAGCGAGCAGCCTAATTCGTACTAATTCTCGACGGTATTTTTAAGAGTACAATTAATTTGATCCAAACTTGAATCCTTTCATTCAAACTTGAATCCTTCTTTATCGATATCTTAGATGCTGACTTCGTAGGTACTTTCGCTAGAATTTGTACCACTGACTTATCCGCATGCGTTTCAGTTGTCTTTGTTCCGACATCGCAATATTTCTGCAGCACTTTAACTGACTTTACACGAGTTTCCGCTAGATGGTTTCCTTGTCGACTTCTTTTCGGCATCACGAATCCTATAAAAAAGATTCAATGCAATGTTAGAATAAAAACGCAATATTTGAAAGATAAAAATGTTCAAAAATTTTTTAAAATTTTATTCAGAAAAAGGTAAAAACTTGACTAGAAAAGTGGTGAAAATTAGTCATTTTTGCAAGCCGTTTTTAGCGAGTATTTTGAAGTTTCTCTAAAAAAACGTTCTATTTCATTAAAATTCGATGCATAAGGAATAGATTGACACCGAAATCAAATCACCGAATTTGACAGCGGTGCTGCGGAGCCTATACGTTTTGAAACCAACAACATTTTTGAAAAAAAACTATACAAATCCAACGAAACATTTCCTGATTTGCAATAAAGTTTGAGTATTGACACGAAAATTTAAAATAACGAATTTCTTGACAAACACGAATTCGGGATCTTTCAAAAAACAACCTAGAACTTTTGATAGGATCTTTCAAATAACCCTGTTTTTACATCATCGTAAAGCCCGGCCACAAAGCTTTAAGGTAGAACCAAAATCAGGACATTTGGATTATTATATAAAAAGTTATGAGCAAAACAAAAATGGCTCCAAAATTAAAGGTGTTCCAAGTTTTTTGTCCGCTACTGTATTATATAAGGGGGACCTCGCCGAAAGTCGCATTTCCTGAACTTTCCCGCGAAAAATAACACCGGGAATCGATTCAGCGGGTCGAAAAATTCACATACAACTTCATTTATAAAACACTTTTTCGACGCAGGGCTCTCAGATTTTGAAATTCGCATAAAAATCGAGTTCAAATTGAACCTATAAAATGTCGAATTTTTACAAAGTTCTTTCACAAACCTCCTGCTTTATAAAGGTTTGTGAAAGAACTTTTTGAAAATTCGACATTTTATAGGCAATTTGAACTCGATTTTTATGCAAACTTCAAAATCTGAGAGCCCTGTTTCGACCTCATGCAGAGCAATAATAAGAAAAACTCGATTTTTTGGCCAAAATTCGATTTTTTTTGTCAAAAATCAATTTTGTTAACAAAAATGCCGTGAAAAATTTGCCATGTGCATAGGTACAAGACTTTTAATATATGCACATGCTACTAAAAGGACACTCGCAAAAAAGAGCACGAGTATACTGCCTATAGTCAGAGCACGGGCAGTATTAAGAACAAAATAGTATCGAGAACAAACACAGCACGGGAATGACAATGAATGAGAACTTCTTAATATTTGCACGTGCCCTGATAACGAATACTACCGACAGAGCACGTGTTCCGCCGTCTTACCACCTGATGAGTTCGTACGCGTCGCTTAAGCTTAAAAACTTTAAAGTTTCATCGATAAAAAATTCAATAGTAATAAGTTAAATTTTCAACAAAAAAAGGTTTATTAAAAACATTTATATTTTGTTCATCTCGCTAACGCATTGAAAGGAAGGCATTCATACATGGGCTGCATGGCGACAGTTGAGAATGGGCACTTGAGGATGTGACATTTGAGGACTTGACACTTGAGGACGGACATTTGAGGATGGGTGCTATTTAGGGCCTAAAAAAACATATCCCACCTTTGTTTCTCAAATGTTTCGTCCTCAAATGTCCCGTTCACAGAAGTCTCAAATAGCCATCCTCCAATGTCTCATCCTCAAGTGCTCGTCCTCAACTATCACCACGCCGGGACGTTTTAGGAGATGTAAAGACACGTTTATGACATGTTTAAAGGACATGACATGTTAGACTGCGCACTAAACGTCTCGAACTCGTTTGAATTGGTTTGTATATCGACACGAAAACTTGATTTTTTTTAAAACGTGTCCAAATGGGTCGAGCGATAGCTCAAAAAATTCCGCAGCCTTACTCATCGCAACTATCGCCACATAGGCAGGGGGTAGGATCGGGAATGCAAGAACATTTTTTCAAAATTTCAAAAATCAGATTTGAAACTGAAAAGAAATCAGCATTTTGCCAGATTTGACATCTCAAAATCAGCACTTTTCTGAACTGGCACCCCTGGGTAGGACTGTCCGACCCAACCAAAATGAGTTTTAAATTATGTAACCTTATGTTAAACTGTTGATGTTTGGCTATAGAAGTAGGTCATGAAATTTTGATCTGACCCTGATTCAAGCAATTTTCGCGTCAATATCCTCAATCAGAGGCTAGGAAGCGTAATTTGACCCTGGTTAAGAATTTTTCGCGTCAATATCCTCAATCAGGATTAGGGAAGTGTTACAAGCTTCGTAATTACGCGCAATCGATTCCTCGCATAAAATTACCCCTTTTTGAACAAAGATTCAAAATATCTTTTCTGTCCCTGATTAAAGGGGAGGGTGCAGATCTGGGCTTATTCTCGAAAAAAATTTTTTTAAATGTTGTTTATTATTTATTCTCTGTATAAACATTATAAAAATGCGTATGAAAATTACAAAAAACCCGCAAAATTATTTTCTTAAAAGAGTAATGAAACAATGTAATTATCATCGAGCCCTTTGTAAAAAAAGTAACAAGGGAAAATATTGATAGATGTTTACACGTATAATCGGCCCACGTTTGAAGTGATTGATCTATGATAAGAATCGAGCAACAACAACATATGGCCATAGTGTTTACTTTTTTCAATAAAGAGATTGTCGTCTAGAAAAATTTGCTCGAGTTGATGTAGGTATTAGTGAGCTATTGGTGGACTCTGTACTGTTTATGGCTGTTTCATAACTGGGTGGTCCTTGTGAGAGGAGCTCGTCTTGGATTGGTGCAACACGACTGCTTAGAGGTCTTTCTGGAGCAACTCTGAAATTTTTAGAGATCTTTAGGGAACTTGAAATTGCATGCTTATTTTGACTGTGTTCAAGCATGTCAAAAAAGTTGTCGAAAAATCGTCGAAAAGTTATCGAAAAGTTGTCAAAAAAGTTGTCAAAAAATGTTTTGACTTTTCGACGACTTTTCAACAACTTGTTTGACATGCTTGAACGCAGCCTTTCAAAAAGAACGTAAACTTTTAATAACAGCAGACAAAGAAGAAGGGTAAAACACATTCATTCTTCTTTAGTTTTAGGTGATAGGTAAATTTTTTAGATGGTGGTGAGTAGGGATGCACAAGTGACAAAATGTGACAATCCTTGTCATCGACCAGAAATATGCGAATTTTGAGCACGATAATATTTTGTTCATCGTGACAAAGTAGACAAATTTTTCACTATGAACAATTTATGTACGTGCTCAAAATTAGCATATTTCTGATTGATGACAAGGAGTGTCATTTTTTGTAACTTGTGCGGCGCCACCACGCTTCCGAACCCACTATTGCGGACGCAAATCTTGCGGACCTACACTTGCGGACTAACACATGTGGATGATACATTTGCGAATACACTTGCGGACCAAATTAAAATTTTTTTAAACAATCGCGAATGAACATTTAAAAATTTTTTTACAAGTTTTTTAAAATGAACAAATTTAAACACTCATGGGTCTTCATCTGTCTCTTCTCCAAATTTATGCTATCTTTTAAAAAAATCCAAAATTGGTCCACAAGTATAGTATCCGTAAGTGTTAGTCGTCAAGTGCTAGTCCGCAAGTGTAGCGTCCGAAAGATTTGCAGTAGACCCAGAAGCGTGGTGACGCCACTTGTGCATCACTGAGGAGAAATTGTTTGTGTAAAAATGAATTTTCATACATTACCTTAAGCGACCGGAATTAAGTAAAACGCGAACGGTATCATGAGTTATGCTATAATAAAATTCTGTAAACTTGAAGAGTAAGAATTGAAAAAGAGTGCCGAAAATCGCCTGAATCCTGCTCAGGAAACTTTTTTCATACACAAAAATGCGCGCAATCGATTCCCCGCATAAAATTACCCCCGGAAAACTGAAAGTTTCATAGGAGCCTCCGCTAATTTCAAAATCACCCCCATTATTTCCGCACATCGTATACACTTACGGTTGGCTTAAACTCCTTCTAGGAGGCTTATTCAAAGTTGCGATATCCATCCTTATAGCTTCTTCATATGGAGGCGGATCGCTTATCTGAGCCATCTGCTAAAATTTATTCACGGATTTAAAAAAATCAATTTTTAAAGGACCTGACCAGTTGTGAACCAAATTTTTTATAAGAAAGTCCAAGTTGAGGCGATCAACTTTTGCGTTGGAAGTAAATTCTAATTCGTTAACCCTGATGAGATAAATGAGAAACAAAATTGCATGAAGAATTTAAACGAGTTTGTGTATTGAAACGAAGGGATTGATCATCAATATGATCTGTGTATTGAAACGATTAAATTCAATAGATTTCTATTTATTTTTGTTGCCAATCGATTGTACGCACGAAGAGCTATCCAACGAGTGATCGATGTCCATATTCCGTATGTTGAGGAATGGAGATAGGGCCAAAAAAGTCGTAAAAATAAAATTTTTTGGTCCTATTTTTTTATCTCCGCTTTCCAACATATGAAATATGGACATCGACCACTCGTTGGATAGCTTTTCGTGAGCACGATCGATTAGCCACAAAAGCACGATCGATTGGCAACAAAAAGAAGTCGATTGAATTTGATAAATCATTTCAATACACAGATCATATTGATGATCAATCCTTTCGTTTCAATACACAAACTCGTTTAAATCTTTCTTGCGATTTTGTTTCTCATTTATCTCTTCAGGGTTAACGAATTAGAATTTACTTCCAAAACAAAAAGTTGATCGCCCCAACTTGGACTTTCTTATAAAGATTTTTATTCCAAACTGGCCCGGGTCCTTTAAGACTTATACCGTTGTTGGCCCAGTAAGGTATATAGGAAGGCTAGAATTTAAAATTGAAGGAATTCTTGAATTACTAGTCTGACTAATAGCACGACCAATAGCTGCAGAAATTATATGCTAAACATTGAAAATTAGATCTCTCAAAGAATTGAAGAAACCTGACGTCTTCTATGCCTCTTATACTCAGCCATGCGTTTTGCAGTCCGATGGATAGCCATACAAAAGGCGACCCATATTACACTGGCTAACAGCAATAGCAACACCACAAGAACCCCGAGGACAATTGTGGGAAGACCGCTGTCTTCTTGGATGCCGTCAATCAACGACATCAATCAGGCTGCCCACGGCGAAAGATGTTAAAATGGCCTAAAAAGTGGAATCTTCAGCAATATGTTATATAAACTTTTGGAGCTCTTCTTCATGGGGAGACGGACTAGGCTTAGACTTAGGCTTAAGCTTAACCTTAGGCTTAAGCCTAAGCCTAGGCCTAGGCCTAGGCCTAAGCCTTTAGAGGATATGTGTTCATAAAATTACTTCAAAAAAGTATCAGTTTTTGGAATCCTGTTGATTGCGCCTCCCCAGGGGAAGAGCTCCAAACTTTTTATTAATAGGACTAGTCGATTCGAAAAAAGCTTCATGTAAAAATTATATATTCAGAAAATTCATGAAAAATGAAGCACTTTTTGTTTTTACGACATCCTCTGAATCGTTGTAGTTGTTGAGATAATTTCTTTTGAAATTGTTCATGTTTTCGTTGTATTACACAAACTTGTTTGAATTTTTTGCGAAAAAATCGATTTTTTAAATTTTCATAAAATGAATATTGTAGTAATTTTTTATAGCTAAATAGGACGAACAAAATGACGCCAAAATTATCCAATTTGAAAATTGTTTTGGGCTATTGAAAAGAAAACATGAATCAGATTTTCGTTTCAATAACCCAAAACAATGTTCAAATTGGATAAATTTTGTGTCATTTTGTTCGTATCATAGAGTTGTAAACAATTACTACAATATTCATTTTATGAAAATTGAACAAATCGATGCAAGAATTGATTTTTCCGCAAAAATTCAAAAAGTTTGTGTATTACAACGAAAACGAGAAAACATGAAAAACACAATTATCTCAACTTTTTCAAACACAATTATCTCAACAACTACAACGATTCAGAACGTGACGTAAAAACAAAAAATGCTCCATTTTTCATGAATTTTCCGAATATATAATTGTTATATAGAATTTTTTCCGAGTGGACTGGTCAATTTCGTTAAAAATGAGATTAAAAAAATTTCCAATGATCAATCAAGTTTACACTATGCAAGAAAAAAACCTATCATCATTATACAGCATAATGAAACGGACGCAAGACTCACCTTAGATTATACTTTTTGTATATGAATCAGCCGGAAGAACGTGAATGAATGGCTGGGAAAGGAGGAAGCGTCTGATCGACGACATGTTCGCGTGGAATGTTTGCTGCTCTTGACTCCTTGTTCCCCTCAGGACTCCGATATTCTCTATTGTTGTAAAGCCGACCGGTCTCGACAATGCGCTCTTGTGCTTGATCCTGAGGGCGCTAGAGACCGGTTCATGGTAGAAGAAGACGATCGGACTTCATCAAGCGATAATAATCGGGGAAATCATCGTTAAGAAAATCACTCACGTGGAATGTTTGCACAAGGTTGTCGCTTATAGTTCGAGGACCCAGCGGGAATGCTTAATGTACTCGCAGAAAAATTATTGGACGGGGATATAACCAATAGCACCGCCACTGCAGGATGGAAAAGAAAAATGGTTAGGCTTCGGTACGAAGTTAGTTTTTTGTGAAAAACGAATTTGGAAAAAATAGAATTTTGAAAAAAATTTTTGGTAAAAAGTGAATTTTTGAAGAAAAATTTATTTTTCCGCAAAAATTTTGTGTATTACAACGAAAACATGAGCACATATTCAAAATTTCAAACGCAATTTTCTCGAAAACTACAACGATTCAGAGCGTGCCGTAAAAACAAAAAATGCTCCATTTTTCATGATCTTTCCGAATATCAACATAACAATGGCAAGTTTTTTCCCACTGGACTGGTCCTTTAAGTCCATCCTGTAAGTTGTGTATTACAACGAAAACATGTACACAAATTAAAATTTCAAACGCAATTTTCTCGAAAACTACAACGATTCAGAACATGCCGTAAAAATAAAAAATGCTCCATTTTTTATGAACTTTCCGAATATAACAAAAATGGCAAGTTTTTTCCCGCTGGACTGGTTCTTAAAGTCCACCCAATAAGTTATTGATGAATCAGTCTACAGTTTGTGTTTGACCAAGACCATTATTAATGCTTCCATTTTTTCTTAATTTGAAACAGGTTCATTAGTTTTAAGAGAGAACAATTCATTGATTGGCGAACAAAAGGGAAAAAACAAAAGTCTCTAGTTAAGAGTCGGTTTCAGATCAAACCTAGCATTTAAAAGTGTTACTTCTTCTAGTTGTAAACGAAGTTTAGCGAATGCATTTTCTGCACTTGATGTTATGTGTTATGTAGATTTAGAATAATAGTTTCAATAGTTGTTAATAATTTTCTAACATGAAAATGTTCTTGATATTTTTTCTATTTTGGACAGATTTGACGTTAGCTTTTGGATTTGGCTTCGAGAACGGAGGTTGGCAACATTCGGGGAACCGAGGAGCTGGTTGGCAGGGACCTAGACATGGTTCCGAAAACAGGCATAATCATTGGGCAGGACCAAACTTCGGGCATAATGGTTGGAGTTCTGAAAGGCCTCCGAGATGGCACGATCCTGGCAGACAACAATCTCCTAACTGGAACTTTCCAGGACGACCTAGACCGCCAAATAGAGAAAGAAGAAGTGAATGGGGAGGTGTCGAGAATCCAGGAATTCCACCATGGGACAATCAACCACACTGGAGATCGGGTAGGAATCGACGAAGACTAGAGCCCAATGAATGGCAAGATCCTGAAAGAACAAGATGGCCGCAAATACCGCCCTGGCAAGGCCCAGGAACACCAGGACCAGGGATGCCATCCAGATCTCCTAGACCACGCACACCTCCAGGTGGGCCAAATGGATGGCCGCAAATTCCCACTGAATGGCCAGGTCCCGGAATGCCTAGACCTGGACCAAGATTTCCACCTCCTCGGCATCCTCCGCCTATGTGGCCACCTCCACCAAATACACGACCACCCATGACCGTCCCAGTACCTCAAAAACCACCGCCTCAAGTATGCTAATTTTATGTAGTCCAAAAATATTACAGGGTACCCCAAAAAGGGCACTTTTGCAATTTTTTCAAAGTTTTAATTTTCGCCAAAATAACCCTAGGTTTTCTATAAAGGCAAGGGTCAAAAGACGAGGAATCGAACCCATACCCTTTGAGTGAAGGCCGGGGCGTTAGCCACTTGGCCATGGGGAAACCCCCATGATACGGTACTCTTTTTGAAGCGCTCGGCGAGCTGAGTCGATTGGAGACATTTTTTTAACTCTATCCTTGCCTTCACAATTTTTTACGTGCAGTGCTATGCGAGGAAAATCGATTGTGCGCATTGCCAAACCTTGAAAACTCTTCATTGATCCTGATTCAGGGAATAGGTTTGTGTATTGAAGCGAAAATAGACTAATTCAGGGTTAGAGAAGCGTTTTTAATGTTCAACAATGCATACAATCGATAGAAAACCCCCCTATATGGTAAATTTGGTGAAAATTAAAAAATTGTTGAAAAAATGCCCTTTTTTGAGCAGCAGCACCCTGTAATTGATCTTCTTTTTAGTCATTCCAAGAACCACCAATGCCAGCTTTCGTTTTCCAATTACCACCACCTACTCAACAGATTTTCTTTGTAAGCTTCAAAAAAACGTATAAGATGTTCCCAAAAGTTTATATTTGGGACTAGTGATGTTCAAAGTGATCATGATCATAGGTCGGCAAGGGGGAGGGAGCCTCCCTCCCCCCTGACCCACGCACGCACGGACCCAAAATTGAGGGGGGGGGACCACGCACTCATGGGCTCAAAATTGAGGAGTGATAGCTCTTTACAGGGGTCGGGGAACTTTTTTAGGATTGTGGTTGGAAACAGACTTTAACACCATGTAATAATGTTGATAACGTTAGTTATCACCCCCATGTGATCTTATTTAGAGAAATATTCCAAAGATTCGACCGCCTACTGCTTCTCTACGACGAATTATCGAAAATGCCGAAATTGCTGCACACCAAATTATTGAGCCATCTCCATTTGTAGCCGATACTATCCATCAACGATTGGATCTGATGCACAGTCTCAAACAGAGACTCTTCGACTCTGCAGGTATAGGATCTCGGATTTCTGCACCAGATGATGGAACCTTTTGGACTGACTTAGTTCTAAACGAAGACCAGGCTTTCTATCTAATGGATCGACTCAACACCTTTCGTCGGAAAAAGCGCTATTCGGTATTTTTCGAAGGCTTTCCAGTCTATAGATGGGATGTCAGTCGTCCAATTCCCTATACATTTGATGCGAATGTTGGTGAGCAGGGGTGGTAAAAATCGTGTTTGTAAATTTACAAATTTAGCTGCACACGAACGCACTATTGTGCACAATGCGCTGCGACAAATCGAGGCTAAAACCTGTATTAGGTTCCGGTTTTATCCAACAAAGCCTAGTTCAAACTATATCTATTACACAAAAATGGCTAATCCAGCATTGTAAGTTACCATGGAAAAATAGACCATTGTAAATTTTGACCCTGGGGCTCCAGGCTGTGCAAGGAAAATCGATTGTGCACATTGCCAAACCTTGAAAACTCTTCATTGACCCTGATTCAGGGAAGGTGGTGGGTGTGTTGAAGCGAAAATCGAAAAATTTCGCTTCAATACACAATACGCTTTCTCTGAATCAGGGAAGCATCTTTTCGCTTTGTCTAACTACCAATTTTGAATTTGAATTCTGGTTGAAGCATAATCAAAAAATAATTTCAGATGCGGCTTGTCTTATATTGGTCGAACCTTCCCTGCAAATCCCATTTATTTAAGCTTTTCTTGCCCTGATGTGAGTTTTCCGTACAAAATGATTGATTTGTAAAGAAAAATTTAGTTCGCTGGTGTGATCATTCATGAAACCATGCATGCTCTAGGCGAGAACATCATTCCTCAGAATCTTGATAATTTCTTGAAAATTTTAGGCGTGAATCACCATCATCAACGTAGTGATCGTGACAAGTACATTCGTATCAATTGGCAGAACATCGATCCCACAAAATATGACTACTTTGCGGCTGCTGATCCGACTATTTTTACAACGTAACAAATATAATGCTTTTCATATAACGCTTAAGGTGGGATTTATACTTCCGTCGCGACGCGACAGTGCATTTTGTGTAGCGCGACGCGTCGTGCGACGTGTCACTAGTACTAGGTTTGAAAAGACGTTTATTCATCAACAAGCCTTGGTGGTGCAGTAATAAAGCAGCGACTTTTTCGTCACATGGTCGCGGGTTCGAATCCCACTTGAAGCCAATTTTTTTGCCCTCGGCCTTGTGTTGTGTCGTGTGACGTCGCGTGGTCAGCACTTGCAGGCTGTCGCGCGAAGCGTCGTGCGACGCAACTATAAACGACATGGGAAAAATTGTTCGCCCTATAAACGTAATTGCTCTGCGTGTCGTGACTGAAATATAAATCCCGCCTAATGCATATAACGCTTTTCATAAGTTATATCGTTGTTCATAGCTTTATGAAAAATGTCGGGTACTTGGCGAAGTGGACAAAGAAGCTGCCCGATCGATCTGGCAAGTTAAGCAACGTTGGGCCTAAAGGTTCGTTCCCATTACGGCAAAATTTTTGCCCTAGGGGGATAGAACCTATGGGCCCAACGTTGCTTAACTTGCCAGATCGGACGGGCGGCTTCCTTATCCACTTCGCCAAGTAGTCAACATTTTTCGTAAAGCTATGAAAAACGTTATAGTTTATAACTAATTTTTTTGTAGATCAAAATTTTTGCCCTAGTAGGATTGAAGCATGTATTCATTTTTAGATATGGTGTTCCCTATGATTACTACTCGATTATGTCATATAGCCCAAAAGTCGGCACTCTTCCACCATATAACAGGCCATCGATTACACCCCTTCAGAATCCAAGCCGCTATTTACCGTTTATCGGCCAACGAAGGTTTATTAGCAACGGAGACGCGGCACTGTTGAATAAAATGTACTGTAAACGACCAAGTATGGCGACGAGAAAGTCTTGAGCGAATGTAATACATTCTTTTTAGGTTGTGTGGATAGGAATGTCTATTGTGGAGCGTGGGCGAACCAAAATCTTTGTCGAACACCGGCACAATATGGATGGATGGTGCAAAATTGCCAAAAATCATGCGGGTTTTGTTAAATTATTGATTTTTTTTGCAAATTTTTGATATAAAGAAATTGAAAAAATAAGTCATTTTGGTTCTTTTTGTCAGTCTTTGACTGACCAAAGCAGTGGGGGGAGGTGCCAGTGACGTAGGTCGAAGGGTCGGCTAGGGGACACTTACCCAAAAAAGGTCAATTTTTCCCAAAAATCATTAAGGAGACTCTTATGTATAGGGTTTTTTTAAATTTTGGTCCACTAGGGACACCTATCCCCTTGCCTACGACACTGGTTTAGGCTTTTGCTTAGTCTTAAGCCCAGGCTTAGGCCTAGGCTTAGCCTTAGGCTTATGATATGCTTAGGTTTAGGATAGGCTTTTGCTAGGATTAGGCTTAGGATAGGTTTAGGCTTATGCTTTTTACTCCTAGGGGTCAGATATTAAGTAATCAATCGATGTATTGAAGCGAGAATCAATTTTCGCTTCAATACAAAACACTCATTTCCCTGAATCAGGGTCAGGAAGCGTTTTCAAGGTTCGGGAATGCGCACAATCGATTCTTCGCATGAAATTACCCCCAGAAATATGATTTTGAGGGAGAAATTTCAAAATTTTTCGATTTTCGCTTCAATACACACATCTATTTCCCTGAATCAGGGTCAAGGAAGCATTTTCATGCTTCGGGGATGCGCGCAATCGATTTTTCGCATGATTTTAGGCCTATATAGGCTGTCTTGGCAAAAAAAATTTTCGATCGAGATTAGTCCCTAAATGTTACCCCTCCTTTAAAAAAATCGATTTTTTCAGAGATACAGATCAAAGTGTCTGTCCCCCCTTTAAAGAGATTAATTTGGGAAAATTGAACAAATTTTTGACTGCTGCGAATATTATGCAGAATAACAACTATTCGTCTACAACAATTCTTAGACATATCAAGTTTTGATAATTTTTGATTAATTATAAGTTTTTGCTCGTTTCAATCAATAAGTCATTTATGCCTTTCATTGTTTTTAATACCTTTTTATTTGAAGAATTTCATGCAGCTCCTCGGGGCTGCGTACCGTTTGGTTTTTATACCACTCAGAGCTGTCAGAAAACTTGCCTTTGGTGCAAGTTTTACTTACATTGAATTTTTTCGACATTTTTTATTTTTTGGGTAAAACATGTGTAGAACGACTAAAATAGTTGAAATAACATGTTTTTAACAAAAATTGAGAGTGTAAACGATTTAAAAATATTTTAAATCGTTTTTCGAGATAAACACGACGAAATTAACGTGTGCAAGTAAAACTTGCATGGCAAGTTTTACTTGCCCATGATGCAAAAATGCAACTTCGGGCAAGTTTTACTTGCATCCCTTTAGCTAAAAACATGTTATTTCAACTATTTTAGTCATTCTACACATGTTTTAGCCAAAAAATAAAAAATTACGAAAAAATTCGATGCAAGTAAAACTTGCACCAATGGCAAGTTTTCTGACAGCTCTGATACCACTGTTGTATCACACCCTCCAGCGGTTTTAGAGGGTTAATTTTTACAGAAAAATTTATTCGGAAAAATTTAAACGCCATAAATTTTGTCTAAGTATGGGCTTTAAAATGATATATAATTTGTGGATGTTAACCCTATGAAAAAATTAAAAATATCAATTTTTTGAGTTTTGGTTGTTTTTTCCTTCTGGCAGTTCTAGAGAAAAATGATACACATAGATTTTGATAATTATTTTTTTAAGTTGCCCAGTCACTAATGTAAGAGCAGTGGCGTAGCCACAGGGGGTACCGGTACCCTTACGGACCGAAAAACATAAGAAAAATAAAAAACATAAGGGTCCCTCTTTATGATTTTTTAGAAAAAAAGCTTGGTACCTTCCCCCCCCCCCCTTAAGGGCTTGGTACCCCTCCCCCTTAAAAAATTTATGGCTACGCCACTGTGTAAAAGACTGACATTCTGCTTTTTTTCGAAGAAATTCATTTAGGGAATCAAAAAATTAATTTTTTACAGAAAATCCCCTATTTTTCAATGAAGATCATAATCGTAAGACGATAACATATTCGC
>JAQGCP010001069.1:0-13526 GCA_034699885.1 Acrobeloides thornei | reverse complement strand
TTACTTGCCCCCCAATTTTAGCTAAAAACATGTTATTTCAACTATTTTAGTCGTTCTACACATGTTTTAGCCAAAAACAAATTTTTTTCGAAAAAATTCGATGCAAGTAAAACTTGCACCAAAGGCAAGTTTTCTGACAGCTCTGCTTTTGATTTTCAAGAAAATAATCGGGGTCGAATTTATTTTTACCTATGGTATCATCCAGTAAGTAATCTAAAAAATTGAGAAAAACTACAAAATGTAGAAAATATTTTTTATTTCATATTTACATAAAACAATATTATTTACATCAAAAAACCATAAAAAGGAAAACAGAGTATATTATCTTTGATTTCAGACATGTTTATGTTTCCTATTTTTTGTTGATTTTCATTCTAACATCATCTGCTTGCTGTTTCTTCCACATTTCCTTTCCTAAATGCACAAAATAATTTCCCCCCACTCGTTTCAAAAGTTTGCCACCAAAAACAAGCTAATACCATGAAAAATGCATATGTAGTAGTTTACCAACTCCCACTTCTCGAGTCAATCATTAAGCCGCATGAACTGAACGAGAATCAATTTGTGCCGTGCGTTTTTGATATTTACATTTCTTATAAGCAATCCTCGTCTTTTTCATCTACTTTTCTTTTTCCTCATGTTTTATTTTGATAGCATACATACACCGCATAGTATGAATATTTTAAACATTTCTGAGCATATATTGTGAATAGGCATATGGCATTATAGGAAACAAAAATTTTTGCGCTGGCTGGTGATGCTGATCTCTGTCTTATTGTTTTTGATATTGACATTTCTTATAAGTAATTCTGGTCTTTTTCATCTACTTTTCTATTTCCTCATGTTTTATTTTGTTAGCATACATACACCGCATAGTATGAATATTTTAAAACATTTCCGAGCATATATTGTGAGTAGGCATATGGCATTATAGAAAACAAAAGTTTTTGCGTTGGCTGGTGATGCTGTTCTCTGTTTTATTGTCGTTTTATTTTTTATAGGGTACAGTTGCACTTAAGATAGCTTATAAGGCAGGAGTTTTTGACTAGAAGGAATATGTTCCGTTTGCTTTTGAACTGTAAAATTTTGTACTTGTTTTTCTATAAAAATTCTTCGCTTGTTCTTGAACTTCAGGTCTTACCAATTTTTAACTTAAAGGGAGGTGCAAATTAGGGCCCTTTCTCCAAAAAATTTTTTTGTTGAAAAATGACCTTCTAGGGGTAAAATAGGATTAAATCGATTGCGCACATCTCCGTCGCGTGAAAATGCTTTTTTCACCCTGTTTTCGCGAAAATAGCACTATTTCACGTTTGCTTACAATTTGCATAATTCCAAACGTCAAAGAAATAGTGCTATTTTCGCGAAAAGAAGGTGAAGGAAGCATTTTCACGCGACGGAGATGTGCGCAATCGATTTTCACCCTATTTTACCCCTGAAGGTCATTTAAAAAAAAATTTTTTTGAAGAAAGAGTCCTAATTTGCACCCCCTTTAACTTAAATGGGAAGGGCCGATTGAGGCGAGTTATCAAACGTAAAAAATGTTCGAAGCGATGAAAAAAAAACTATTTTCGAGGGAAAATCGAAAAAAATTTTTGAGTGTTTGTTGACCTTTTTTACAACAAGTTTCAGTCAATCAAAATTTGCATTTGTAAATAGAGGCTCAAAATGTCAGATTCTATTCATCATCATCATTCTCTTCGGATATGTTGTCATCAAAATTATCTATCTCACAATTGTCAGGAAAAATAATCACCGATTTCATAGGGTGGGTCCTCATCTTCGAACTCTTCATCGTCTTGAACTTGCGGATCTCCTGGACCATGTTCGATTTTCTTTGCCCTTATTCGGGATATCAATTCTCATTTTCATTCATCAAATATTTTTTACATATGTAACTGTCTGGCCTCTATCCACACATGTAAATTGATTGAAGCTTGCTGTAAAAAAGACCAAAAAAACACCTAAAAATGGTCAAAAAACACCCAACAAATTTTTTTTGATTTTTCCTCGAAAACGGTATTTTTTCATCGTTTCGAACATTTTTTACGTTTGTCGAAAAAATTTTGAAAAACAATTTTTTTTCGATAACTTGCCTCAATCGGCCCTCCCATTTAATTTTTTAAAGTTTTATATCGTTCGTGTCTATAGACGAATCAGTAGATTAGCTAAGTAGGAATCCCCCATCGAATTTTTTAAATACATGAATAAATTATTGATGTATAAATTTAATATCCTAAAACGTCACGCTATATAGAATTTCTTTCCGGCTTAAAACTTAAATCGAAAAATCTCAA
Source organism: Acrobeloides thornei (assembly GCA_034699885.1). NCBI lineage: Eukaryota > Metazoa > Nematoda > Chromadorea > Rhabditida > Cephalobidae > Acrobeloides > Acrobeloides thornei. Next base: position 11,232 of record JAQGCP010001069.1, on the reverse strand, counting down.
AGGAAATCCCTTAAGCATTTAAAGCCGAGTATTATCTCCCCACACTCTGTGAGCGTGTACCTGATCGAAACATACACATGACATAATAAATAAATGAATTAGCAATAAAAAAGACTAAAAATAACAGCTGCTTCTGCGAAATTTTATGCTTTCCGATAAATTATTACTTTCGAATAGATTTTTGAAACATTTTCTAAGATTATTTTTTGAAAAGATTAAATTTAAAAAAAGATTGACAAGGTTAGGCCTAGCACTAATTTTTTAAAGGGTTCTGGAAAGAAAAATTCTTATGTTAAAAGTTTGTTTTGTTGTATTGTAAATTTATGATTTGCAATAAAAAATGATAAGTTTCAAAAAAATTCTTTGAGTACATATTTTATTGTTATTTTAGTACATATTTTATTGTTAGGAAAATTGTTCCTGTTAAAAAAATCTTTTTTTCCTGGAAAAAAGATTTTTAATGGGGTAAATAAAAATGAATACTTGACCGGTTAAAATGTTAAAAAAAGGAACTAAATGAAAAGCAGATAGAGATTTAATAAGTGCGAGAAATTTTGGGTAGTATTTGACAGAACTTATATGACTTTTATGAAACCCAAACTTAAGCCTAATCTAAGCACAAACCTAAATAAATTCTAAGCCTAAGATAAGCATAAGGCTAAGCCTATCCTAAGCATAGTTAAGTATAAGCATACTAAGCCTTAGTCTAAGATAAGCCTAAGGCTAAGCGTCGACACAAGCTCGCACATTCTATCATACTGAACGCAAGCAAGAATACGATAGCTGACAAGCTATCGTACGATCGTAAAATTAACGTAAAAGTACGATGAAATCGCCACAATGTCGGAAAATCGTACGATGCAGTACAATGGCATCGTACGAAATTTGTCGTACTTTGTCGTACGACAATGAATTTTTTCGTACGAGGAGTCGTACGAAGTGTCGTACAACACAAAAATGCATGTCGTACGATAAAAGTACGACGGCTCATCGTACGAAGTTCGGCCATCGTACTCGTACGATAGCTTGTGGCCATTTCGTTCGTCGTATGATTGTACTTTAAAATCGTACGATAGTTTGCGTTAGCTTGTGCCGTTGCTCGTGGTTAGTACGATAGCTTGTGCCGACCCTAAGCCTTAGCCTAAACCTAAGCCTTTTATCATCAAGTAAAACATTTATGAAACATTTGATTCTTACTTTTAATAAGTTCAAAATCGTTCTTCATACCAAAATATCATAATTTCCTTAATTTTAGCTACATTTTTTCGCCCCCATAAATTATGTTATGAGTTTTGCATATTCTTCTCTTCATTTTTAGCAGAAAAGAGTCAAATTGCCTAAAGAATAATTTTTCTTCGAATTTCAAATTTTTCGAACAAGCCAACTTCCACACACGCAGAGTCACAAATTGTTTAGACTTGAATGGCTACTGGCGAGACACTTTTTGCCTCAGCTCGCATCTTTTCTGCTCTCTAAAGGAGACTCCAATCGGTTTGTCTCTATCGATTTGTATATATTTGAATTGAAAGCATTGGGAAACACAGACAAGCTGGCTAGTCGGGCCAATTTTTTCCACTCTTCTCTAAGCGCCTGGGGGGTGGGCCCTGGCACTGACGCATAAAGCAGACATATAAAGATTGCCATAGTCCTATGTGTATATGTATGTAGCTTAAGGTTTTTAGGTGGTGCTTCACATGTTGTATGTATGCTCAGATCAGAAGACTTTTTACAGCCTAGTTTAATAGGTACAGACCTATGGGTGCAGATGACCCATTCTCCCTCATGTTCTAACCCCCTTGAAGTTGTCAAGGCTTAAAGTTTGTATGCTATGAGCCACCACTCACCAACAATAGGAGGGGAAAGCCTCAAAGTCCTCAAGGCTAAATTGCGCTAGTGGATATATGTGGCGACGGCTGTTCTCATTTATTTCGAATTCATTTGAGTGGATCTGAAAGTGGCTGGAAATTTTATTTGTTTTTTAAACATTTAGCAAGATGTACAGAGTGTAGAACAAATTGGAATGTAGCCATTTTACGTGCTTTTTCGTTATTTAATTTGTTTAATTTCATCAAAATAATCCTACAGGGATATTTTGCGCATTGTTGAACCATGAAAATGCTTCATTGATAATAAATTAGCCTATTTAGCTTGAAAATAAACCCTTCTTTCCTGAATCAGGGTCAGCGAAGCGTTTTCAAGGCTCGGCATGCGCACAATCGATTTCTCACAAAGAAAAACCCATCAACTCTGTTCCATGCCGAGATTTAAAAAGGCGGGGCGCTCATGGCCTAAGATTCTAGCTCACGGCGTACCAAAATTCCGAAAAGGTGTAGGCAAGAGTCAAAATTTGAAAGAATTTCGCCGGTTGATTCAGCTCGTCGAGCGCTTCGAAACGAGTACCATATCATGGGGTTTTGACCCATGGCCGAGTGGTTAAAGTAACAGATTTGCAGTTTATAGGTTGCGGGTTCGAACCCCGGTCCGAAATTAAGATTGTCCCAATGCTATGAAAATTTTTGCATACTCATATTTTGGCCATATCATGGGATTTGACCCATGGCCGAGTGGCTAACGTGCTCGGTTTTCACTCATATGGCATGGGTTCGATCCCGCGCTCAAAAGTCATTTTTTTATTTTGTAGTCAAAATTCATGAAAAATTTTGCATATCCACATTTTTATGCGGGGAACACGATTGTGCGATTATTTTTCTACGAAAACTTTTGGAAAAATCTCAAAAAAGAGATTTTTCGTATTTTCTAACCCGCGCCCTAAGAGTGAAGGCCGAGAACGTTAGCCACTCGGCCATGGGTCAAAACCACGAAACCCCACGATATGGTACTCATTTTGAAGCGCTCGGCGAGCTGAGTCGATTGGTGAATTTGTTTTTAATTTTGACCCTTGCCTGTATCTTTTCGATGCGCCGTGGGGGAGGGGGGGGGGGGGTATTGGTACAGTGTGTTTTCGATGACATGAAGCTTTTCCCTAATTGACTGGTCCTTAAAATTTTCATTTGATTATTTGTCGATCACAATTTTATCGTGCAATATTGAATTTCATTCTTAAATTTCATGTCTTAATTTATTTTTCAGGTGAATATTTAAACCAAACAACAAAAACATGCCTGGAGAAAACGATGGAGATAATGGCTCAGGCTCTTCCGCCGATGAGCCCCCAACATTTATTTCACCAAAAACCCCTGAACCTACAGCTATCGCTAAAGATGATACCGAACAGCGGCGCGAAAGTTTATGGATGTCTATGGGTATTCATAGAAGTACTGATGGTGGAACTTTACGAAAACGGAGGATGAGTCAAAAAGTGGAAAGTGTAGAGGCGAATGAGCAAAATTTGGCTAATTTAGGTGGGTTTTATTATATAGAATTATCATTAAAAAATATTAAATTAATCCAGGAAAAAATTACCATTTTTATTGAGGTTATTAAAATTCATAAAATGGAGCATTTTTTGTTTTTACAATAAATGCCGAACCCGCGCCCTATGAGTGAAGGCCGAACACGTTAACCAATCGGCCATGGGTCAAAAACATAAAACTTCTATGATATGTTACTCGTTTTGAAGCGCTCGCGTGCAGAGTAGATTAGCATATTTTTTAAAGGGGGAGTAAACTTTACAGCAGTATCTCGAAGAGTGCATTTCCAACTTCAAAGTGTTATATCTCCTCAACCATAAAAGATTTTTGGTCGAGGTCTTTTTTTAAATATTTATCACGATGCGTAGAATATTTTGAAAAAAGACCCCGACCAAAAATCTTTTATGGTTAAGGAGATATACCAATTTAAAGTTGAAAATGCACTCCTCAACCATAAAAGTTGAGGAGTGCATTTCTTCGAGATACTATTATAAAGTTTACTCCATCTTTATAATTTTGAACCTTGCCTACACCTTTTCATAATTTTGGTACGCCATGGGGTTAGGTCAAAAAATTTTTTCGACGAAAAATTATACCGAACTTTATGGGCTATCCGAATACATATTCATCATTTTTAAAAACTTTTTTTTCAGATTTTGAAAATCGAATCTACGCCCTTCACCCCCCCCCCCACCAGCTATGGCCCTGGCTCTATCTAAAATTACCACATTTTCCGACTTTTCCTGCAAAAATAAACATTACAAAAAATGACTTTTTGCACTTATTTTGCACCTCACTCGTCAGATTGCATTTTTTCCATACTTAAAGCTGACTACGTGTTTATCTCGAAGTTTAAGTCTGCTTAGTATATCAATTTATCATATTGAGAGGGAAGCTTTGATGCTTAAAGTAAATAGTTTTTATTCATTGTTTTGGAGCCAAACTCCAAAAATCTTGTTTTGCACTTCACTCGTCAGATCATATTTTTTCCATACATAAAGCTGACCTCATCTATATTTTATGTGAAATTCTAGATCACATTATGAATTTTCCACATTCTTGTTCCCTAATAAGAATGTGGAAAATTTTTCAAAAAAGTAAGATTATTATATTTTCCACGTCAATCATATTATATCCCTGGATAGGCTTAGGGTGTCTGAGGTCTGTGCTCAGCGCAGACCTCAATTTTATCCTGTCTTTTCTTCTTATTAGTCGTCTTATGTTAGCTTCACTAGTGAGGAAAAGGAAAGTCGATTGATTTTCGAATTCCTTCCAAATTCGAAAAAATTTATGTCTATGGAGAGAAATTTCTATAGTAACCATATAGAATTCTTATTGACCTAATACTCGTAGCTACTTGTTGAGTGGCAATCATTTTCTTTTATTTTCTTGTAATTGAACAGAATTGGCTTAATTAGCTTAGTCGGAGCCTTGTTATTAGAAATTATTTGTTTGAATAGGGGGAAAACTGAAGGAGTGAAAAAATGGAAAGCAAAGAAAATGAGAGAGAACTTTCAGCGAGGAGGAAAAAAGGCATGTTTGAAAAATTTAGCTGGATTTAAAGCACGGAGCAAGAAAATGCCGAAAAGGTGTAAGCAAGGGTCAGAATTAAAAAAAGTTCCTCAATCGACTCAGCTCACCGAGTGCTTCAAAATGAGTACCATATCATGGAGTTTCGTGGTTTTGACTCATGGCCGAGTGGCTAACGTGCTCGGCCTTCACCGAGCACGTTAGAAGTAACAAATTTCACTAGTGTACAATTGGCAACGGACGATTTCTCCACTTTTCAGTGGACAAAATACAAAAAAATCCCTTCATATTCGAGTTTCCCGTGTCGAAAAACCCCCGAATACAAAAATTTAGACAATTTGGAAAAAATTTCAGGGTTTTTAAGAAGTTTTTTTACTTGGGGGGACCAAGGGTAAAAAACTCGAATTTTTTTGTATTCGGGGTTTTTCGGCACGGAGAACTCGAATCTGAACGAATTTTTTGATTTTGACCACTGGGGTATCGAGAAAATCGTCCGACCAATTGTCCTAATGCCCAATAAAATATATAAAATAAAAAATTAAATTTTTTTATAAAATAATTTTTAGCGCCCGGAGCACGTGTAATGTTCCTCCTCAAAGAGCAATCAGATGTACCATCATTGTTCACAGAAATGGGAGAGCTGACACGCTCTGGAGACGTCGAAGAATGGAAGGAAACGGCTAGATGGGTAAAATTTGAAGAGGATGTCGAAGAAGGTGGAAATCGATGGTCAAAGCCTCATGTGGCTACTCTATCACTTCATGCTCTTTTCCAACTCAGGTATACAAAAATTATGATACAAACGAATTTTTGAAAAGTGGGGGTTTAGGCTTGGGCTTAAGCCTTGGGCCTAAGCCCTTAAGCCTCGAACCTAAGCCCAAGCCTATTCGTAAGCCTCGGATCTAAGCCTTTTATCATTTAACAAAACACTTATTGATAAATTAATTTTATTTCAAAAAATATATAAATTTTTTGAAATTTTCTAATGGAGGACGACTCAATTATCAAAAATTGTATTTTTTTATTTTTTCATAATTTCAGGTCCTGCCTCTTAAATGGTGTTGTTTTAATTGATCTCGACGCTGACACTCTACCTCAATTGACTGGTAAGTAATTTTATTTATATTTATTTAACTTTACGTCATTACATATAAGCACCAAGGGACGGCTTGTCAAAAGAATCAATACAACGTCCTTATCGAGCTCGACAACTAGCACTTTCTTCTTCCTAGCTCCGCCTCAAACTAGTGATCTCTGTTTTTATCTTAAACCAGAGATCTGAAAGACCTTTTGCTGCGCTAGGGATCTAGAAAACACAATCTCGTGAAATAAGAAAGAAAATTTAAACAAAACTTATTTGTTTCGGGGGATTTGGATTTTCAGGGAACCATTTAACGAACAAATTAAGTGGCTTTAAATTAAAGCTTGATAAGGAACAAAATGGAAAAAAAATTAAAATCGATTTGCAATTTGCTGAGAAAAGGCCAGAAGAGAATAAATGGGATTTTTGAGTTTAAACAAGAAAAAAATTCATAAGAAGTGGGGAATATCCCTCCACAAAATTTTGTTTCTAAATTACAGGGTGCTCTAAAAAAGGCAATTTTGCGATTTTTTATAAAAATTTTCAAATTTTTTAATTTTCAACAAAATAACCCTATGGAGGTTTTTCTTTGCGATAAATCGATTGCGCACATTGCCGGATCTTGATTCTTCCCTGATCATGTATTAGTATAAGTCTATCTTCGCCTCAATATAGCTCTTTCTTGAATCAGGCACGAAGTACCAAAATTTCGAAAAGGTGAAAGGGTCAACTAGAAAAAATTTCGCCAATCGACTCAGCTCATCGAGCACTTTAAAACAGGTGCCATAACACGGAGGTTTTATGGTTTTGACCATGGCCGATTGGCTAACGTGCTCGGCCTTCACTCATAAGGCGCGAGTCGATAGCGACTTTTGTTAATTCTAACCCTTGCTTTTTCGGAATTTTGGTACACCATATAGGATCTGGAAAGCGTTTTCAAGGTTTGGTAATGCGCACAACTGAATCCTCGCATAGAACCCCCTCCCCCCATGGGGTTATTTTGGTGAAAATTTAAAACATCGCAAAATTTTGATTTTTGGGGCATTCTGTAGCTCAATTTTGACTCTACATTTTTAGAACTTCTTCTCGATGAACTCATAGCAGCCGGGCAATTGGATGAATCCGAACGTGATGCCGTACGCCATGTTCTTTCTCGAAGACATACCCATCAATATGAACTAGTACAAAAATACCCTCCCCTCCCTCCAAAAAATCTTAAATTTAGGCCAAAACAAATGGAGCCAACGGTTCTGGCCAAAGTGGCTTCCTAAACGCAGTCCGTTCAATTTCCGATATCGGAAAATCGTTCTCCCACGGAAGAAATTTGGGAAAAGCAGGTGTGGACGAAACTACTAGCCCAAAATCTGGAAGCCCAAAAACGAAAACTGGACCTCAATTGGAACTCCCGAAAGTTGGGTCTTTACCCAAAGAACTGCCTAGAGAAGGATCGGACGTCGGGTCGAAAGGAAATTTGCATTTTATGAAAAAGTTGCCAGTCGGAGCGGAAGCATCAAATGTTTTGGTGGGAGAAGTGGACTTTTTGGATCATCATGTCACGGCGTTTATCAGGCTCAAAAATGCTTCGATTTTGGGAGATTTAGTTGAGGTATATAGGGATCTATTTGACCCATTCCCACTCTTGAAGATCAATGATTTTTATTTTTTTAATCGGTGTACAAAGAAGCTTCTTTGTCAAATAAGCCTAAGCCTAAGAGTAAGCTTAAGATGAAGTATAGCCTAAGCTTAAGGTTAAGCCTAAGCCTAAAGTTATGCCTAAGATTAAGTTAAGCTTAAGACTAGCTTAAGCCTAAGCCCAAGCCTTGCCCTACCTAAAATATACGGTCAGTAAAATTAGCATAATACTTTTTAGGTTCCCGTCCCAACTCGTTTCCTCTTCGTCCTCTTGGGCCCAGCAGGCCATGCAGCACAATACAAAGAAATTGGTCGAGCTATTGCTACCCTTATGTCCGATGAAATCTTTCACGATGTCGCATACAAGGCCAGAAACCGTGATGATCTCTTAGATGGTGTGGACGAATTTTTGGACCAAGTTACTGTGCTCCCACCAGGTGAATGGGATCCGAATATTCGAATCGAGCCACCCACAGTGATTCCCAATCAACAGAAGAGGATGCAGGTGAAAACTTTATTACAATATAAACTAGATATGGTCAAAAAATTTTTGATTTTTTGGAAAATTCATCTTGGGTACCCATCTCATCTGATATATAGGGGGAGGGGTGCTCTTCGTAACTTCTAGGTCCATCATCATTTTGAACACTTGCTAATTTTGGTACCCCCAGGAATAAACTTGGTACCCCTCACCCAGATAGTAGAGATATCTAATTTCTGTCAATTTGTGTGACCCCCTCCCCAGCACAACCATTAGAATGATAACCATCCCCAGGAAAATTTTGTGTACTCTCCCAGAAACTTATCAAAATTTCAGGTCCCAAAAGAATTGCTTAAACTGGAAGATGACAAAAAGAAGAAGAAAATATCAGATGAAGTCGAAGAAGATGGGCATGGAAACGATCCCACTCTACAACGTACTGGCAAACTTTTTGGCGGCTTAATGGCTGACATTAAACGAAAACGTCCTTGGTATATATCAGATTATACGGATGCTTTCAATTTACAATGTGTAGCCACATTTTGTTTCATGTATTTTGCTCTGTTGGCACCTATTGTGACGTTTGGTGGACTGTTAGAGGAGGCTACCCACCAGAGAATGGTAAGTGAGTCCCCTAAAAAAAGATGGTGGCAAGGATCAAAATTAAAAATAAGCTTTGCCAATCGACTCAGCTCACCAAGCGCTTCAAAACAAGTATCATATAATGGTCTTTTGGAGGTTTGACCCATGGCCGATTGGCTAACGTGCTCGGCCTTCACTTCGATCTCGCGATCAAAATTCATTTTTTATTTTGTTGTGTTTATTTTGTTGTTGGGATTCGAACCCACGACCTTAAAGTGCAATCGTAGAGTCCTAACCATTTGGCCATGATGAAATGTTTTCGGGTAGATTTTATGCAAATTTTGGATCCCATGCACCAGCTGTCAATAGATAATTTGTAAAATTTAGGCAGCTATGGAAAATCTTTTCTCTGGAGCCATTTGTGGCATACTATATGCTCTTTTTAGTGGTCAACCCCTTACTATTATAGGTAAAAATGTTTTAATATTTTTGTAAAAAATTAATTTTTTTAGGTTCTACGGGTCCGGTTTTAGTATTTGAAACCATTTTGTTTGATTTGTGTACAAGTTTGAATATTGATTATTTATCCTTCCGTCTATGGGTTTATTTATGGACTGCGTTACTTCTCTTTATTATGGTTATGATTGATGCTTCAGCATGGGTAGGTAGTATAAGGGCAACAAGATATCCCTCACGACATATAAAAAAGGGGCGGCAAGGGTCAAAAATTAAAAAATATCGCCAATCTACTCAACTTGGCTATCGCTTCAAAACGAGTATCATGATACCCCCAGCCCACCCTTCTCCCTATTTTTTCAAGAAAAATTTTTCACATGGGTGGACTACTCTATTGTAGTAGCTCCAAAATTTTTTCCAATTTTATAGGTTTCCTACATAACTAGATTCACAGAAGAGTCTTTCGCCACTTTAATAGCTGTGATCTTTATCTATGAAGCTATAATGAAACTCCTAAAAATTCGAGATCAATTAGATGTAGTATATTATGTTCCGCCCGGGAAGATCGTTACCACCGGGTGTCGATGTATTCTGCCCCAAGATGTGGACATCGACAAAATTGTCAATATTGCAAAGAAAAAGAAATTAGATCATTTGATTAGTTACAATAATAGTTATTTAAACATTTCTCGGGTAAGAGTTATATATAGAATTTTTCCGAGCTAAACAATTTGTCATCCATGGTTCAGTGGCAAGTGTCTCGCTTTACACTCAAAGTGAGACATTTGCCACTGCACACGTGTACAAACACCCCCCAAAATTTTGACCCTTTGCGCGCGGAACAAAATTTCGATTTTATGCTAGGTGGATTTTGGCGACCTTTTTTTTTTTTTTTTTGGTTGATTTTTTTTTGCTCCGCGCGCATTTGGTTTCGGGGGTGGGGACTTGGCCTAAAATTTTTTTAAAAATCACCTTGGTTCCCCAAGGTCTTGCGCGTGGAGCTCCGCGCGCTTCGCGCGCGGGCCTCGATTTGGCTTGCGCGCGGCGCGCGACCCCCCCAATTTGGGGGGGGTTTGGGGGGGATTGTACACGTGTGACCTGATTCACGGAAGGCGTATTGTGTATTGAAGCGAAAAGTCACAAAAATGCGATTTCCAGGAAACATTTTTCACGTGAGTGCCCCCCCCCTCCCTATCGTGTTGTAGCTCGGATGTTTTTGTGCGGGACATTTTTGTGCGTAAAACTAATTTTGATGATTTTTAAAATTTGAATTTTTTGAAAAATGTTATATTTTTGAGAATATTTAAAAATATTTATGACCCTGATTCAGAATCAATCTAACCTCTTCCAAAGCCATATTAACATGCTGCATGGTGATTTCGATTTGCGCCGTTTTCACGTCTTCAAGTCCTTGTTCAATGCGGTTGATTACTTGCTTAAGAGCATACATGGATGCTTTTGACATAAGGGAGCTTAAATCAGCGCCAGACATGATTTCTGGACATTTTTCTGCCTGAAAATTTATTTTTTCGCTTTAATACACCGCATTCTTCCCTGACTCAGGGCATGGGAAACTATGTGTTTTTTCCGAGTGGGACTGGTCCTTTAAGCTAAATGAACACAACTTACAATTTTCTCAACAGTAATATCGTTGGCAAGATTTAATTTCCTACACGACGCGTTCAGGATTCTGACTTTGGATTGAAAATCAGTCGCTGGTTTCACATAAACCACTTTGTCGAATCTGCCCGGCGTTAGCAAGCAAGGGTCTAGCAGATCGGGTCGATTCGTTGCTGCCATAACAAAGACTTCACAGTTGATTTTCGAATGCAACGTATCCAGTTCCGTCAATAGCTGTGAGACGATTCTAAACGCAAAATGTAACTTTTCGCTTCAATACACAGGCTTTCCCTGAATCAGGGAAGCGTTTTTCGCTTCGAAAATGTCAAATTCGGATTCCCCACATGTTTTTTACCCACTAGAGGGGTCATTTCTAGAAAAAAATTTTACGTGGATGACCCACCCCCTATTGTGTAGTAGCTCCGAATTGTTCTTATGTAAAAGATCAAACCTATCCATGACACCACCAGAATCTCCAG
>JAQGCP010001068.1:0-13528 GCA_034699885.1 Acrobeloides thornei | reverse complement strand
TTCCGCGTCAATTTTTACCCCTAGGGGGTGTGTTTCTATAAAAATTTTAACGTTTTTCTACTTCGGCCTTTGGAGTCTCGTTAAGTGCGCCCCCCCCCAGGCCGTACAGCTCCAAAAGTTTTTTATAGATAAAAATTTTTGCCCTGGTGTGAGATGTCCAACGTTGCTTAATTTGCCAAATCGGACGGGTAATTTGCTATCCACTTCGCATAGTAGCCGACATTCTTCGTAAAGCTGTGTGTGTGGCAAACTAGCCATTTTGGATTATTTTTTGCATACGCACTTTTTTTCTTTTCTTTTAGATTCGCATGCTCTTTTTGGTGCCTCCAATTCTGGTAGTTCTCGCTAAAAGCCCAACTATTAACAAATATGATTTATCGAGCCTTGAATTTTTGTTGACAGGTGCAGCGCCGGCAGGAAAAGATTTAATTGAAGAAGTTTATAAAAGGCTGCCAAAGTTAAAATACATTATGCAAGGTACTAACATGTCTATATCAAAAACTTTTTTTATAGGATATGGCATGACCGAATGCTCAATGTCCGCCTTTTCGCCTACGTTATCCAGAAAGAAATATATCGCAGCTGGGAAATTGAATGCGAACTATGAAATGAAGTTAAATTTTTTACTTAAGACACACTTCCTTGAACATTAAAAGATCGTTTGAGTGTTGCTCAAATGGTGAAAATGGATCAAGTTCACCGATTTTCCGCAAAGTTTACCAAAATTTCAGTAAACTTAGTGATCTTCGATAAACTTTACCGTGCTTCGGAAAAGAAGACTGAAACTTTGATATACTTTACCGAGCGTCAATAAATTTACCGAAATTTTGGCAAACTTTGCGTAAACTCGGTAAACGTTACCGATTTTTACCATTTGAGCAACACTAATCGTTTGTAAAGACTCAAGCCGACTCGACCATTGAATGTTCAAGAAAACAGTTGGATTACTTTGACTCTTATACCTCATTGAATATGGTCATTGAAAAAATTTCGAAAAATAAAATTGTTCGATTTTAGACCATGTTCAATGGGGTATATGAGCCAAAGTAGCTCCAAACAGTTCTTTTGAAAAAAATAAATTTTTAGATCGTCGATATCGAAACTCGGGAAGAGCTCCCACGAGGGCAACAAGGCGAGATTTGCTACAGAGGTCCTACAATAATGCTGGGATATTTGAATCGACCCGATGCGACGGCAGAAACTATAGACGCCGAAGGTTATCTTCTATCAGGCTAGTTTCTTTAATTCTGCGTATGACTATATATCAAATTTTTAGGGGATATAGGCTATCTCGATGAAGAAAACTGGGTTCACATTGTCGACCGCCAAAAAGAACTCATAAAAGTCAAAGGATACCAAGTCCCTCCGGCGGAACTAGAAGATTTACTTCTCTCCCATCCTGCGGTCCAAGATTGCGCTGTTATTGGTATACCCGATGCCAAAAATGGCGAAGTCCCAAAAGCTTTTGTGGTAAGAAAAAATGACCAACTTTCTGAACAAGAAGTTATTACATTTGTCAAAAGTAGCTTGCTTTTCAAAATAAAAATGGAAAATTTCTTTAGAAAATGTTGCTCCGTATAAGCAATTGCATGGTGGAGTAGAATTTATTAAAGAAATCCCAAAATCACCAGCAGGAAAGATTTTAAGAAGATTTTTAAGAGAACATGAACGAGTCAAAGAAACACATAAAAATGCAAAATCCAAAATTTGATTTTTTTTTAAATTTTGCAATAGAAAAACTTTTAGTTACTTAAAAAATAAAGATTCAACACTTTTAATTCTAGCGCTCGGATGACCTCTGAGTAGTCGTAACAGATAGTTTGTGTCGGATTTGTACATTGACAGTAGCCACATTATTTGCGGACATCTTTTTAGCCATTTCTCGAATGCATGGAATGCATAAAAGGCAACGCAATTGTTTTTTGAAAGCTGCTCGATGCTCGGTGCTAAAATAGTTAGTCTTTTTAGTCTTTATACAGGTCAGGGCCTTTAACAAAAAATTTTAAAGAGAATAAGCAAAACTTTTCGCATAATCTACTTTTGAACTGCCATACCTAAAAAGAAAGTAAACAACATAGTTGAGTGACATTCCTAAATTCATCAGAATCGACACATACATGCACCACATCCGAATCTTCTGCCATGGCGACACCAACGCCACAAAATAATATAAAAACATTGTTATTGGCCAAGAAATCAAAACAATTATCGTGATAACTGTTAAAGATTTTATGAGGCGTTGTTGAAGATCAGAACTTTGATCTTAATTTTCAAATTTTAGATAAATACTCATTCGATTGGCCTACTTTTTCTACACTTTATGAGTACCCAAATAACCAAATAAGCTATAACCATGAGCAAGCCAATGATAATAATTTCAAATTGGCGAATATCTGCTAATTGGCCTTGAAAGAAATCTGAGATGACACAATTGACTTCGCTAAAAAAACATTTTTTTAAGAAATGAAAGATACGCCGCATCGGAGGTGGGATCGGTATTAACCCGTTTATACCGACATGTCAATTTTCGGCGAAAATCGAAAAAACTGTACAAGAGCTAGGTAGTCAAAAAGGCCACTCATGGGGTTTTATATGAGTTGAATCGATTGCGCGCATTCCCGAAGCATGAAATACTTTATTGAGAAGGCTACTTCAAAAGCGTTGATTGGAAAATCATCGATTGCTATGCTTCTATGTATGCGACTTGAATGCTGTCGTCGTCTTTGAAGCTTGGATCCGGGCCAGCTGGGAAACGTGATAAGGCATCAGCGTTTGCATGCTTCTTGGTTGGCTTGTATTTGATGTCGAAACTGTATCCCATAAGTGTCAGTGACCATCGCTGAAGTCGTTTAGACATTATATCCTTTGCTGGATGAAACAAAGGGACGAACGGTTGGTGACCTGTATAGAATATGAAGTGTCGACCAGCAAAGTATTGAGAATTCTGAAGAAGAGAGGACTAGAGCACTACACTCAGCATGTGATTAGGCGGAGCATTCTTGCTAAATGCACAAGCGTAGGCATAAAGCACCGAATTAATCAAATGTCCAACATTTCATAATAAATGATAAAAGTGCAAAAATATATCACAATAGATTTACACTAATCCATTTTTGGAGAAGTCTCGAACTTCTCAACAATATTTCATAGACTTGAGTTTAGGTTTCTACAGATACCTTGCATAGAAAACCCCCAGGGGTGGCCTTTTCTACCTAGTCTCTCATACAATTTATCGGCAAAGATGGATTAAATAAAAATGATGCCTACATGTTAGGATTATTGGACATTACCCAATACGAAAGATATATCCAAACTAGGCTATAAGCTAACGGTATTAGTAAAACTATAGTTAAGTACATGCTTTTGTTTCTTTTGAGGTATCTAAATCACTTGTTTAAAATACAACAAATTGAGAATTAAAAAATTACGTGGCCGGAAAAACTATGCAATATACTCTATCCAAGCCAATTATTAGTGTGAGTAACATGCACGAATCGAAGAAAAAGCTAAAATTGAACAAATTTTCGAAAACAATCCTAATAAGCCTACTTGGGTACCAATTGCTTATACCAACACCACTCTAGGGTCACACTATTTATGCCACTCAAAATAACATAGCCAAAAATGAACTGTCCAAATAAAGAACCTGTTTCGCTGAGAGCATTAATAGCTATGAGGATGTGGCAAGGGGTATGAAGAGATCTGAAAATTTAGTCATTTTTAGTGAAATAATGGGGATCATGAGGATATTTCTTTGTGCGCTTTGCGCTGGCGCAAGACGAATTTTTTGCGCACGGCGCCCGACCAATTCTGTTAGGGGGTATTGTACACGAGCGATGACTACCTCGGGAGGGTGATCAAATAGCCTCACCCTCCTTGGTTATATACCTGCTTCGAATAGTTGCTATAATAAGTGATAAGTTGCCAAAACATCCCAATATAGCAATGATGAGGTTTGTTACCATCGGTGGTATAAGTTCAATGTCCACTTTAGGATTCTAAATATTTTTTTAATTTGAGAATCAGATTCACAACTTACTGTAGCGTTTCCTGACATTCGAAAAAACCAGATTTAAAAAATTCAATGTGTGGAAATGAATTTTATTTGAAATGATCCTTGAGATTTATATTAGCCCATAAGATCACATATTCTATGAGAAAATGTGGCGTTTTGAATTGCAACGTTTTGAAAAAATGTGAGAATAATACTAAAAATAATAAATAGTCTGTTTCCTGGAAAGAATCCATCAGACGTTTCGGAGCTATTACGCAATAGGACCACCCACGTGAAAATTTTTTCTAGAAATACCCCCTCTGAAGACATGTGTGGAATCTGAATTTGACATTTTCGAAGCGCAAAAACGCTTCCCTGATTCAGGGAAGGCGTATTGTGTATTGAAGCTAAAAGTTGCAAAATGTGATTTTTACATAAAAAAATTCTCCTCATGTTTTTACTCTTTTGCGGTAAAAACATGCGGGGAACCCAAATTTGACATAAAATTTCTCGGATTCAAAAGAAGCTGTATATCGACGCGAAAATTCGAGAAAATCATTTGTTCATTGGGCTTTAAAATTAGTGTATTATTAAATACAATTGTGTATGAGTAAAAATCAGATTTTCGCGTCGATACACAACTTTTCCTGCATCCGAGGGATTTTATAAATGTCAAATTCGGATTCCCCACACATTTCACCTCTAAAGGAGGTCGTTTGTAGGCAAAAATTACATTTTTGTGACTTTTCGTTACAATACACATACACCTTCTCTGAGTCAGGGAAGCGTTTTTTTGATCTCCGGAATATAATTTTTTGAAAAATGTATAAACTAATGAAAGCTTGAAAAATTTATTTTGAAAATCAAAAATAAGGCACAATGAGTATAAAAATTTTTTTCAAAATGGATCCGCATACAGTTCTTCTTTAGGCTTACTAGTGTCAATGTATACAGGTTGCGGTTCTTTGAGTTTTTCCTACAAAAAATTTTTATATTACTATAATAGAAGTTTGTCTTACCAAATAACGCCGTTTCTTCTCCTCAGCCAATTCGATGTGTTGATGAGGAGCAAAAATTTTTCGATTTTCTAGATCTATGCATCGAGCATGTTCTAACTCAAAGCTTTCTGTAAGCTGTGCTTCTATGAGATTGAACAATTTTGTCCACACATTTGTGATCATTTCGGGAGAATAATTTTTCTTGAAGAACTCATTTTGCCTCTTTTCTCTACAAGTCTCAACGTGAGTGCCTGGTTCTAGCTAAAAATATAAATTGAAAAACATAGAACATCATAAGTACTAATATTGTAAGATTTTCGGGCCCTTTCCAAAACCAAAAAATTGGGAACTACTACACAATAGGGTGGGGTGCCAAAAAAATTTTTGAAATTTTTTTTCGGAAAATGCCACCTCTAGGGGTACAAGCAGGGGGTACTGGGCCCCAAAATACGAATTGGTCCATTAATTTTTCCCCGATACGACGAATTAGGGGGGTACAGTACCCCTCCCCCTTGCCCATGTATGGGTACAAACGTGCGTAAAATCCGAATTAGACATTTACGAAGCGAAAAAATGCGTCCCGGATTCAGGGAAGGCCTGCATATTGAAGCGAAAAGTCGCAAAAATGCGATTTTTCAACTTTTCGCTTCAATACACAGGCCTTCCCTGAATCAGGGAAGCATTTTCACATTCCGAGAATGCCCTCCATCGATTCCCCGCATAAAATTACCTCTAGAGGGCTCAAAAAAGCTACTTTTTTGGCCCACCTTGTACAAATTTCCCCCTTTGTGCGCGAAGAAAACTTGGCTTGGTTTTTTTCACTAGATCTTACCTTTTCTCCAGTCAAATAAGGAATAAATTCCTGAATTATGATCACCATAAATATCGTAAAATAATTTGTCTGTAGCCCATTTTGATTATTGTGCAAAAAGGGAATTTTCGCATGAAGCCTACCCGTTTTTCTCACTAACAACCAAGCGCCCATAAAATTTTGCGTAAATCCCATCATTGTGACAATCTAAAAACACTCAATTTTTTCAAACATTTTCGATTAAAAAATTTATTACATGTTCAAAAAAAGTTGTCACTAGTGACACTTGGCGGCCAATCACCGGCCTTTTCAACCATGTGTCTAAATTTTCTTTCGTGTTCTCTAGTCCAAAAACCTAAACAATTTTGATTCCATGTGAAAGAGCATAAGATTCGGAGCATTTTTTGCTTTTGAACCACTACTTGAAAATCTCACCGTAAAAAGTTATGAGTGAAACAAAAAAAAGTTCAAACGAGTTTGAACATTGAAACGAAGGGATTGAATTTAAAAACAAATTCAGTTTTTGCTTATAAAGTTTAAAAATTTAAAGGTTTAATTAAAAAAGAAAAGCGATATTTTTCATAGCTCAATGAGACGAATAAAATGACTTCAAAATTATCCAATTTGAACATTGTTTTGGGTTATTGAAGCGAAAACTCTGATTCATGTTTTTCGCTTCAATAACCCTAAACAATGTCCAAATTCGATAATTTTGAAGTCATTTTATTCGTCTCATTGAGCTATGAAAAGTTCCGCTTTTCTTTTTTAATTAAACCTTTAAATTTTTCAACTTTATAAGCAAAAACTGAAATTTTTTAAATTCAATCTCTTCGTTTCAATGTTCAAACTTGTTTGAACATTTTTTTGTTTTGCTCATATCTCTTTACCATTAAATTTTCAAGTAGTGGTCCAAAAGCAAAAAATGCTCAGAGTTTTATGCTCTTTCACATGGAATCAACTCCTCACAAGTGGAGGTATACGTAGGCAAGCAGGGGGGGGGGAGACAGGGACCCAAAATAAGAAGTCTTTGTATACGTAAATTTTTCGGATTTTGGGCAAAATAAGAAGTGGTATCACAATTTTTTGGCCAATAAAAAGAAGTAGGGGGGGGACAGTCCCCCCCCTCTTTCCCATATATGAGTGGAGGGGTCTGAAAAAATTTTTTTGGCCTAACCTTTTTGAGCTCTGGAGCTACTTTGCCAATAATATAAACAAAAGTGCTGCCGATAAGTATTTTGGGATTGTGGAGTCTCTAAAAATAAAATGTTGTTTCAAGTAAAGCCCATTTTCAACCCCAAATGCTAAACTTTTTCTGAAGCCTAGATGCCAGGTTCGATCCCCGATAAGGTCGAAACTTTCGTAAACTTTGGAATATCCGACTTTTGAAACTTGTTGGAAAAACTTTTTTTGCCTTATTCTGCAAAAAAATTTTCGAAATTCAACAGTTTTGACCCTAGCGGGATCGAACCTGACGGGCCCAACGTTGCTTAACTTGTCAGATCGGACGGGATCACTCTCTAACAAGAAAGCTGGATGCACATAACCTAAGTCTTTGAAAATGCAAAAAATAACCATTTTCGCGTCAAAAGCACAATTTTTTCCTGTATATGCTGAATACGATCCAATCGATCTTTTTGAGAATAAGTCATGTTTTCGTATTAATATACAACTTTTTCAAAATAGGAAAAAACTTTTCGAACAACCTAATAGTTAAAAAAATGAGTATACATACCTTATATGATTCATATAAACACATTTTTTCTTTCTTACTAAAATCTTTTTCGAATGGGTTATAATATTCACTAACTACAACAGAACCGGACAATTCTTTCACAGGTTTACAAGCACCAGATCCCATTGTCTTTCACCATACAACTGCATATCATGAATCAAACTGCATTTGTTAATTTCAAATTAAGTGTTTGGGCGTTACTAGTACATGGCAAATTGAATAACACAAAAACGTCCGGTGATTAACGTGTGAGAATGAATGAATAACATCAATAGAGCTCTTATGTTTGTAGTCATAGGTAGTTAGGAAAAAGGCGAGCGCCCATGAATATTTTCTTTTACCTCCGTTTCAATAGCTTGCCTCTTCGTGTTTCCGCTAAAAATCTTGTCGCGCGAGGATTAATAATCGTATCTGTGAAAATTTTCTATAGGATCAAAGTCTTATTATGCTTGTTCATACAATCGGCTTATAAACAAAAGAAATCTTACTTCTTTTGTCGTGGGCTCAGGAATCGTCTCGGTGTTGGGCGTATGACGACGAAAAGTCAAGATGAGGTAAATATTTGAATTTTATTTTTTGAAAAAATGAAAATATTTACATACAATTTATAGGAAAAGTCACACTGCCAAGATTAGAAACAAAAGTTCCAACATGCGTCTAACAGGATATCTCAAAATAACTCGTAAACAAATAAAATGATCATAGCTGTACAAAGAGGGGGTACTGGCCCCTAAATACGACGTGGTCGCTTAAAAATTTTTGGCAAAAAGACGAAATGGGGGGGGGAGGGTACCCCCTTGTTCAGCTATGAAAATAACCTTAAAAAACCAGCCCAGTGGAAAAAAGTTGCCATTTTTGTTGATATTCAGAAAGTACATGAAAAATGGAGCATTTTTTGTTTTTACGGTATGTTCTAAATCGTTGTAGTTTTCGAGATAATTGCGTTTAAAATTTTGAATTTGTTGCAAGATCTTCGTTGTAATATACAAACTTTTTTGAATTTTTAGCGGAAAAATCGATTTTTGACAATTTGTAAAAGTACGACTGTGCCGAATACGCTGAACACGGCGAACGGAACCCCAAACAGGGCCCAGAACACGCAAAAAGGTCCTAATTAGGCCTAAGCCTAAGGCTAAGCCTAAGGCTAAGCCTAAGGCTAAGCCTAAGCCTAAGCCTAGGCCTAAGCCTAAGGCCTAAGTCTAAGACCAAGCCTAATTGGAACCCTTTGGCGTGTTCGGCGCGTGGAAATGGACTTTAAAGAACCCCATGGATCACTCTGTATAAGAAGATAAACAATAAATATTTCTTAAATTAATCATCATCTTCTATGGGCTGAAAACCGGGATGTTGACCAGCCCATATACTAAACGTATCACTTTGTTCATTAAACTCCTTGACTAAACCCCTCACATAACCCTTCTTCATATGAGTTATGGTGTATTTGGCCAGTTTTCTCCATGCCTCAGTGGCATCCTTTTTCTTTTCCTCATCGAAATTTTCAAAGGAAGCAATATGTTCTGATAACGACATATCCAGGGCGTCCTAAAAATGGTTTGTTTATTTTTATATAATTTAATACATGCCAAATAAATATTCCAAAAGAGTGGCTTGAAACCTCTATATGAGTATTGAACATGTTTTTCGCCAATATATCGTAAATATTCAGCCATTTTGTGAGGTTCATTTAAAGATTCTATGCAATGACAAACGACCTAGAAAAGGATCGTGATCTTAAAAGAGTGAAAAGAAGGGACTATTCTCAAAATTTTTTTTGTCAAAACAGTCTATATAGGGGTAGAATCATGCGAAAAATCGATTGCGCGCATTCCCGAAGCGTGACAATGCTTCTTTGATTCTGATTCATGGAAAATATAGATTTTTTCGACCTTTTTTATACTAGTACTTGGTCTGAAAAGACATTTCTCAATCAACAATCCTCTGTAGTGTAATGACAAAGGCTTATTGTCACAATGTTCGTGGGTTTGAATTCCGCTTGGAGCCAAATTTTTTTGCACAAAGTAAAAATCGAAAAATTTTGCAGAATTTTTTCTATTTTTACTTTGTGCAAAAAAATTGGTTCCAAGCGGGATTCAATCCCGCGAACTATGTGACAATAAGCCGCTGCTTTGTCACTGCACCACAGAGGATTGTTGTTGGAAAAACGTCTTTTCAAACCAAGTACTAGTATAAAAAAGGTCGAAAAATCTATATTTTCCATGAATCAGGGTCAAGGAAGCATTTTCACGCTTCAGGAATGCGCGCAATCGATTTTCCGCATGATTTTATCCCTATATAGACTGTTTTGACAAAAAAAATTTTGAGAATGGTCCTTTCTTTTCGCCTCCTTTAAAGTTAGTAATAGTAACGCATAAATACGCATGAAAATTATTTTTTATGTAATTACACATTCATCTATGATATCATGTGAATAATTGCGTAAGCAATGACAGAAACGGATATAAAAATAACTTCTCGTATTGGAAAATAGAGCAGGGATAATCGATAAAAATTGTTCGGTTTCGGTCGGTTATTTTTCTTTCGGTTACAGTCATTTTCGGTTTTCGACTTTTTTTCATTTTTTCGGCTTTTTTCGCCAAAATTTTTTCGAAAACGGTAGTTTTTAAGCTGAAAATGCTCAGAAAATAACGATTTTAAATAAAAAATGGTAAATTTTGGACATTTTTTGGTGAAAAAAAGCATTTAAAAAAACGAAAAAGTTGATTCATCGGTTTTTTATCGGTTATATGGTTGTTTTAGCCATCGGTTACGGTTTCGGCCGGTTATTTTTCTTTCTGTTACGGTTTTTTATCTGTTAATCAAACATGCAGTTTCGATTACGGCTTCGGCTATCCCTACTCTATTGGAAAAAAGGTTAGTTATTTAAATTACACGCTTTTGTTAAAACATAAACTGCGGAATGAAATTGAATTAATCTCAGCTCAGATTCCCCATCGCCCACGGGAAATTTTAAAAATTTTGAGAAAAAATCATAAGGGGGGACTAAGGTAATTTTGACAAAATTTCATCCATCCACCCAAAAAGTTTCATCCGCCCACGTATATAGTAATACTCTTTCAAGTTTAAAAAAATTACCTGTACAAATTTCAGCGCTTGTCCTTTAAATGCTTCTGATTCAGCAAAAGTTGGGCCCATTGCATGGATAGTAGGAAAAAGCTTCTTCGTACTAGGGCAGTGCGCAAATATGTAAACGTAAATTTTCGAACCAAGATTATACAAGAAATCCAATTCGTCGGACCATGTTTGATTCAATAAATCTTTTTCATATTTTGTTGGAGTCCAATAGACAATTTGCGGGGAGTCCAGTTCAGCATTTATCGTGTGTAAATTGTGTATCTAAATTGGGGATGTTATACTCATTTTTAGAGAAGGAGGCAACAACAAATCTCCAAAAAGGGGGCAAAATTTTTCAAAAAAAGGTATACTCCATCTCCCACTGAACTTAAAAAAAGTTAGAGCTCCATAGCATAGTGTAAATGGTCACTTAGGCACTGACGCTCAAAAGTTCGAGTCTCATTCATACATACCCAGGGGGTTCAAAAGTCGATTTTTTGGCCAAAATTTAATTTTTTTTGCTCTCTCTCTTGTCCGAGTATGAAATAATTCCTACCTTTTCCTCGATACCATTATTTGAAACATGTTCTGAAACAGTAGGTATAGCATCCACATATTGCTTATGTGGACTCTTATTTCTGCCAGCAAACAATGTTAGATAGGGCTCAATTTTATTACCATCTCCAAAAATTCTATGAAAAATCGGACAACAGGCCATAGCTTAACAATTAAACATCAACTTACTAAGCAAATGAAACCTTTATAAGTAGACAAGTTTTATACAACTTATGATTATTGATTATAATGACAAAGTCCAAGAAAAGGCCGTAAGAATTTATGATGGTCGTTTAGCGGAAAGTTGTCTAAGCGGAAGTAGACAGTAGACATGTAATTTTGCAAGATCAAATTTCAAACTTAATAATTTGTAACCTAATTAGATTGTCGGCACAAATATTCGAAAAGAAAAAAATTTCTTGAATTACGCTAAAACGGGTAAAATCGTTATGCACAAGAAACTGCCTTCCACAAACCAAACGGTACCAGCCCTGCGAGCTGCGTTAAATGAATATATCCCTAAAATGGCTCAAAAATTCGTGTTTTCTGATCAGTTACATGCAGTAATGTTCCTATCTCGACTAGTATTTCTAACTAGCGTACCAGGCCACGGCGACATTCAAAAGTACCTTGTTTATTGAACGACACAATAAAATTTATTTATTTACAACTAAAAAATAAATTATTATGCACAATTATGCTCTTGATTAATGTAATCTCTGCTTCTCAACCAATCTATAGTATAAGCCTTTTCTTATCATGAGTTGGGAATGGTTTCCAGACTCAATTACACGTCCATCTCTCATGACAACAATGAGATCAGCATGTTGAATAGTGGAAAGTCTATGGGCGATCACAAGACAAGTTCGATCATGACGAGCCTTATCTAGGGCTTCTTGGACTAGCTGAAAACAAACGGATATAAAAAGTGGTAAAAAAGGGCTCACTTTTTCACTCTCTGTGTCCAATGCACTAGTTGCTTCATCCAGAAGGAGAATTTTCGGCTGTCGTATCATTGCACGGGCTATTGAAATTCGTTGTTTTTGACCTGAAACAAGTTTTGGAGTTATTGTGGATCGAAGGGGAGGGGGGTCAGGGTCAAAAACTGAAAAAATTTTTTTCTAAAATTTGTTAAAATGACATATTTAGGAGTAACTTTATGCGAAAAATCAATTGTGTGCATTCCCAAAGTGTGAAACTTTTGTTTGACTCTTAAAAATCAGCAAAAAATTCGAAAAAAAATTAAATTTAAATGTGAAAATATGGCTAAAAATACGTATGTTTCAATTTTTAAGGGTCAAACAAAGGTTTTCACAATTCAGGAATGTGCGCAATCGATTTTTCGCATAAAATTACCCCTAAATATGTCATTTTTTAAAAATGTTAGAAAATTTTTTTTCGATTTTTAACTCTGGGGTGACTCCCTGATCCACAATAGCTTCCAAGTTTTCTTTTATTGAAATCTTGGTGAATCAAAAATTGCTTACCTCCGCTAAGTTGGGTTCCTTTTCCACCAACCAAAGTGTCATATTTCTAAAAGAACATGGATATCGAGCGCCTTCGGTCTCGCTTCCGATCCCGAGCACTTCCGAGCAACTCTGAGCTCTTCCGAGCGTTTACGGGCCACCACTAATTCGTTCGGAAATTTTTGACTTCACTAATTTATCACTAATAACATTACTAATTGCGTTCAGACGCGTTCGGACACATCACTAATAGGCGTTCGGACGCGTTCAGAAACGTTCCGACGCGTTTGGAAATGTTCGGACGCGTTCGGAAATGTTCAGACGAGCGCCCAAACGCATCTAAACGTTTCTGCACGCGTCCGAACGTTTCTGAACGCGCCCGAACGCCTATTAGTGATGTTTCCGAACGCAATTAGTGAAGTTATTAGTGAACTAAAGTCCGTTCGTGAGCCATCCGGACGTATTAGTGGCGGCCCTACGAGTCTTTCGAGCGCCAGAAAATTTCTTAATGATATTTTTGAAGACGGAAGCCTAAGTGGAAAGAAGATGGATCCAAATAAAGCTGCATCTTAGAATTTCGTCTTGATCACGAAGACGTATCGTTAAGGGTTTATATCGCAACTTTAAAAGTTAGTCCCCACACACGCACGCACACGTTTTATATAAGAAGATTTGGGTATATGCGTTGTAAACTGTTGAAAATAAAATTTACTTTAGGTAGAGATACAACAAAGGAATGTATGTTCGCAAGTCTGGCGGCTTCAATAATTTCTTCTTCACTAACATCTTCTAGTCCATAGGCTATGTTATCTCTTATGGATACGTTAAATAGTACAGGTTCTTGGCCAACTATGGACATGTTGTTTCGTACATGTTTTAAGTTATATTGACGGATGTCAA
>JAQGCP010001067.1:0-13529 GCA_034699885.1 Acrobeloides thornei | reverse complement strand
CTCATCTAGCTCGACATTTTTGCAAACGACACCATGTCAAAATTCCTCAACCATAAAAAGATATTCCGTCTCGACGTGTCTCGCCGCATCTCGACGTCGAGACGAATTAGTGGAGGCCCTTACTTTCCTGAATCAGGATCTGGGAAGAAGCATTTTCAAGCTTCGGGAAAGCGCGCAATCGATTTCCCGCATAAAATTACCCCTATATGAGTCATTTTTAGGACTTTTGAAAAAATTATCGGGTCGAAAAAACATGGAAAAATCGTTCAAATTCCGGTTTTTTCGATACACCCCGTATACATATAGACTTACATAAATTTATAGATAGTCTTTATAATCCCAAATCTTTTCGAAATGGGTTTGTTATTTAAAGAATCAAAAAAAAAATTTTTAACTTTTTTAAAGGCTTTGAGATGGAAACATTTGATTTTGAGATGGAAACGTTTGTACACAAATTTATAAGCATGAGTTACATTCACGTGGAGAATTAATCGTTATCTTGGTCAATCAAATGCTTTACCATGCACAACGACCCGCCGCTGTCCACTACACGTAAACGTAATGCCAAAAAATCATTTGAATGACTTTCTTTTCAAAACATTTCTATTACGAACACAGAGCGCCCGATAAAAAATGACCGTTTGGAGGTTATCTAGACATGAAATCTACGAAGATCTCGATGTTGGATAAACCATCTTGGATGGTTTTATCCGTTACAAAATTGAAAATATTGATTTTTGTAACATTTTTCTAAAGTGTTTTCTTATTGTTAAAAACCAATATTTACCCTGAATCGTGGTCAGAAAAGCATTTTCAAGCCTCGGGAATACGCGCAATCGATTTCTTACATAACAAAGCTGCTATATTCCATGGTTAGACAATTTTTTTCAAAAAAAATCAAATCGACTCAGGTGGGATTCGAACCCGAGACCCTTAAACTCGAATTTTGGGGCACTATCACTGAGCCAAGTTCACGATAAGAATCATGTTTTTTTAATTTTGCTTATAACATGAATTTTTTCCTTTTATAAAAACAACTTTTTCAAAATTTTTTTTGAATGTTGCTCAGAATAGCTGAAAATAACAGAATATACCGGAAATTTAAAGAAGTATTCCCTTGTTAAATGGTGTAAATCGTAAAGAAATAATTTGTGTATTTTATCAAAAAAGAATCGGAGGGGCGGCCAAAAAAGAGACTAGGACAATCCAGGGTCAAAAATCGAAAAAAATTTTTTGATAATATATTTAGGGGCAATTTTATGCGAAAAATCGATTCCTGAAGCGTGAAAACCATTGTTTGACCCAAATATCGAAAAGGGCCGAGGCCTCCAAGGCCCCACCAGGGGTCGAAAAAGAGGCCAAGGTCCCGGAGCATAGATTTTTTGAAACAATCCCATTTTCTTTGGCGATTGGAAAATATCATATTTACGTGAAATTCTCATTATTTTATTTGCGGGGCCTTGGGGCTCCCGAAGGGGCCGGGGCCCAAGAGGGGGCCCATTTTCGGTCTCTGGTTTGACCCTAAAAAATTGAAAAATACGTATTTTACCCACATTTTCACATTTATTGACTTTAAACTTAATTTTTTTGCTGATTTTTCAAAGGTTTTCACGCTTCGGGAACGCGCGCAAACGATTTTTCGCATAAAATTACCCCGAAATATGTGATTTTTAAATAATTTTTTCGATTTTTGACCCTGATCCACAATAGCTCCGACCATCGACATCATAGGGGTACCCCACAATAAATTTGTATTTTTTATTACATTTTGGGGGTATATCCCATGATTTCCTGAAAATACACTCGGAAGCGCTGCTTAAATCACTCGGAACCTCGGTTCGTAAAAGCGATTCCGAGCACCGTATGCACTCTGTTTCCAGTTTATTTACAGGGTGTAAAAAACTGGAATTTGGGCGATTTTTCCATGTTTTTTCACCCGAAATTTTTTTCAAAAATCCTAAAAATGACTCATAGAGGTAATTTTATGCGGAGAATCGATTGTGATCATTCCCGAAACTTGAAAAAATGCTTTTCCTGATTCAGGAAAACGTTTTCGGGAATGCGCGCAATCGATTTCCCGCATAAAATTACCCCTACACCCTGTAATGCAATTTAGCTTAAATAATCATGTTCCGTGAAGCACTATTAATTGTGGGCATAAAAACATTCCCTCGTATTTCGTCCACTTTAGAATTAATAGCGCCTCGAGTGCAGAATCGTCTTTACATTCGCGTCCAGCCGCCAGTGGATATTTCTACAGCTCTTCCTGTAATATATTTGCATGCTTCTAAGCTATGTTCTAATCTCGACGTTCGAGTATTGCTTGAAGATTTTCCTACCCGAGTTTTTGAGCATACATATTGTGAAGAAGACACTCAGGTTTTTAATGATGCCAAGAAGACTACTCCTTATGATATGGTATGTTTGGGTGGAACATTCGACATGATTCATAATGGCCATAAAGTGCTCCTTTCTACTGCGATTCTGAAAGCCAATCAGGAAGTTGTTTGTGGAATTACAGCTGGAGATATGAATAAAAGTAAGTAATTGAGAGACTTTTTACTTTTACAATATGAGCAAGGGGGACATGATCTCCCTCCATTTCGCCGCATTCGCGAAAAAATTACCCAATTCGCATTTTTTTAGCGAAGCGCGAAAAATTCGAGATTTTTATGTGAAAAATGCGAAATGGGTTACCAAAAAATGCATATTTTGCCAAAAATAACATTTCAGTTCACGAAAATCGTCAACAAATTCGCATTTTTATATACCAAACTTGCGAAAATTCGATCCAATTCGCATTTTTTGAGCGAAGCGCGAAAAATTTGAGATTTTTATGTGAAAAATGTGAAATGGGTAATTGACCCAATTCTCATTTTTTGTTGCTGATCCCATCCCCCTTGCCCACGTATGTTTTATAACTTTAATTAGCCTTACAGGATTTTAAAACTTTTTAAATAGGAAAAATACTATGGGAATTGATCAAGCCAGTTGAAGAGCGAATCCAATCTTTGGAAGAATTTGTCAATGATGTTAGTAAAGTGAAATTTAGCTCCGTTCCTATAACAGATCCCTTTGGTCCAGGTAAATTGTTTAATAAGTTTTTGAATGTTAGGATTTTAACAAAAAAATTTCGACGCGCTGAGAGCTTAATCAGGGTCATGAAAGCGTTTTCACCCTTCGGGGAATGCTATCTAGTTTTACAGTTTGAGCCGAAGGCTCAAACTGTAGAACTAGATAGCATTAGTAAAAGTACAAGGGTAAAGGTAGTGTTAAGTTTAGAAGAACTAAAATTTTAGCTATTGTATATCCAGACATTAAATGTATTGTTGTTAGTGAGGAAACTGTCAAAGGTGGCGAAGCCATCAATATCAAACGAAAAGTAAGTTCTTTTTTTAAAGAAGATATACACTCTTGTTTAGGAAAGGGGCCTAAACGAGCTAGACATTGTTGTGATTAATTTGTTAGAAGGAAGTGATGAAGTTCTGAAGGAGGTTAAGATTAGCTCTTCCACACAAAGACGTGAAAGTTTGGGAACTTTGAGGAAACCTCCAAACGATCGTGGAAATCGGTCAAAGAAACCATATTTGATCGGGCTTACAGGTGGAATTGCATCAGGGAAAACTCATATTAGCCAATTTCTACGAAGCCAAGGATGTGATGTAAGCTTAATTTAGCTTTGCAAGTAGAGAGAGTGGTAATTGGGGACAATTGCTCTTTTAAACTGCGTCGAATAAAATTACTTTGGTTATGTTGTACACGTGTTGAAAATTTGTAGAACTTTAAAAAAATGAAACATACATTCTTTACAGGCTTGTATCCAGGATTTAGCGACGGAGGGGGCAAAATTTTTTTACCATTGAGTCGGTTTGGGGCAACAGTGTAATTTGATTTTCCAAAAACAAAAATTTGTCAAAAACTTGCCAAAAAAGTCGAAACTTTTGAGACCCCCAAATTCTGCCTACGCCTCTGCATGCACTTGATTTTTTGTATACCTGATCAGTGGGAGGTTGTCACCCTTCCTAACTTCGTCGTAACGGGTCAAAAATTATGTACTAACTTCGTATTTGAGACTCGAAAACCAGTTTTTTTATATTGATTTCGTTAAAAAATTTGCAAATTTTTTGCAAAATTAACGAAGTTATTCAGCAAAAATTACGTAGTTGTTCAATTTTTGTTGTTATTTTATAACTATTTCTATGACTAACTTTGTATTTTTTGAGGCCTGAAAGTCATTTACAACCGATCACCCCGCCCTGGGTGACACCAATGATTTTTAGGTAATCGATTGTGATGCACTTGTTCATAAAGTTTACTCTGGAAATACAGAATTTTGTGATAATATTGCTGCTGCTTTTGGAAAACATCTGATTTTAGATGGAGTCGTCGATAGGAAAGCTTTAGGTGCTTTGGTTTTTCAGAATGAGGTATGTTATTTTTTTCTTATTGGTATATAATATGCCTTTGTTTTTATGGGTTAATTTTTACCATCATGGATATTATCCTTATATATTTATATTTTTAAAGGGGGTATATTTGCGACCATTTGGGAGAAAAAAATTTTCGTAAAAATGATCCTATTGGGGTAGTTTGATGCGAGAAATCGATTGAATGCACTCTCGAAGCGTAAAAACGCCATTTTGACCAAATTTTCGTGAAAAATTACCAATTTTTCGACGAAAAAGATGAAAAAATAGCAATTTTTCACGAAAACTTGGTCAAGATGGCGTTTTTACGCTTTGGGAATGCGCGCAATCGATTTCTTGCATCAAATTACCCCAATAGGATCATTTTTTATGAAAAATTTTTCTCTCAAATGGTCGCAAAATGCAATGTTGACCTTAAAAACTTTGAAATTCATTATCTCAAAAAATCCTTTTCTTATGCCGAGATATTAAATTTTATTTCATTTATATTCATCTGGATCACCCTGTGCATTTTTATCGATGTTATTGAGGAAGGCCTTTTAATTTTAGGACAAAAGGCAACAGCTTAATGGTATCGTTTGGCCAGCACTTTCTAAGATTGTTCATCAACAGATAGAAGCATCAACGGCTGATATTGTCGTAATTGACGCTGCATTAATCATTGAAGCTGGGTGGGATAAATTTGTTGACCAACTATGGACAACCTTTGTACCAAAAGAGGAAGCAATTCGACGAGTTGTGGAACGGGACAGGTTTTCCGTTGAAGAGGTAACCTTTTAAAGAGGGTTTAAACTTTTTGCAGTAGCATCTCCGAAAAAATTTTTTGGAATTTTGTGCAAAATGACTTTTCTAGGGGTAATTTTATGCGAAAAATCGATTTTCTCGAATCTTGAAAATACTTCCTGATTCAGGGAAATAAGAGTGTGTATGGAAGTAAATTTGTATATTTTCGCTTCAATACACACTCTTATTTCCCTGAACCAGGGAAGCATTTTTTCAAAATTCCACACAGCGTCTTTTTTCGGAGACGCTGTTGCATAAATTTACCCCATTTAAGATAACCTTTAAAGTCCATGAATTTTTAGGCTGAAGCTCGATTAAACAGTCAGTTGAGTAATAGTGAAAGAATCGCCAAGAGCCATGTGGTATTTTGTTCTTTGTGGGCATACGAAGAGACAGAATCTCAGGTTTTGAAGGCGTTGAATATGGTTCGAGAAAAGTTCTTGGAATAATATATTATATCTTAACATTGCGCCTTTTTTGCCTTATATAATTGTGATATCTAATAAGTTAAATGACATTAATAATAAAAAATTTTAAATTTATCGTTGTGATGTATAAAAGTTTTATACTCCATAATATTTTTTAAACTTTGCAGCAGAATCTCCGAACGATGATTTTCAGAAGAAAAATCGGAACAATTTCCCCTGGTTGCCGCCATTTAACGTTGGCTAAACTCGACAAACAATTTTTATTTTCTTCAGGAAATTACCCATTTAGAGGTAATTTTATGCGAAAAATCGATTACGCGCACTCCCGCAACCTGAAAAAGGCAGAAAAATGGTGAAAATTCGATTTTTTAGAGAAATGGAATTCTTTATCCAGAAGTCGCATCTTTTCATAGAGATCGATCAAGCGGAAATCTTTTTTTTATATTGATAGCCATTTTTGATCGAACAATGATCGGTGAAGGGCATGAAAGCAACGAGTTTATATAGTTTTTCACAGGCATCCCTTCGTGGTCATATTTTGGCAGGATAATTCTGTTAATTTTCTCACCAAAAATGACCACGGAGGGATGCACGGGGGATATTTGTTCATTTATCGAAAAAATCGAATTTTTACCATTTTTCTGCGTTTTTCAGATTGTGTAAGTATTGCAATCGATTTTTCGCATAAAATTACCCATAAATGAGTAATTTCCAGAAGAAAATGAAAAGTTCTGCCGAGTTTAGTCAACATTAAATGGTGGAAACCAGGGGAATTTCTCCGAAAAATTTAATATTTTATTTCTTTTGTATTTCAATTGATTTCAGAATGGCGAGCTTTCTTTAAAGAAAGATGCGGCTTTACAGATGAGCGTGCCAAAGAATACACCGAACGATTTGAAGCAATGAAGTTTGAACAATTGCCGACTCTGCTCGACGATTTTCAAAACATTCCTCCACAACAACGTTCTCAGTATCTATCCCAATTCATTGATGATAATACGCCGTTTGAAGTGGTAAGCTTTGTCTGTTTTATGCTCTTCTATAGTATTGATATTTTAGATCGGACTCATGCATGGCATCAAACAAGTTCTCTCCGAAAAAGGCAAGCCAGAGGAAAAAAAAGTAAGAATATCATTCAAATAAATCATTTAGCAACATTCGATTTTTTGCCCTGTACATTTTTATCGATGTTAAGAATGTCGTTTGATTTTAGGACAAGGCAACAGCTTAATGGTATCGTTTGGCCAGCACTTTCTAAGATTGTTCATGAAAAGATAGAAGCATCAACGGCTGATATTGTCGTAATTGATGCTGCATTAATCATTGAAGCTGGATGGGATAAATTTGTTGACCAACTATGGACAACCTTTGTACCAAAAGAGGAAGCAATTCGACGAGTTGTGGAACGGGACAGGTTTTCCGTTGAAGAGGTAACCTTTTAAAGAGGGTTTAAACTTTTTGCAGTAGCATCTCCGAAAAAATTTTTTGGAATTTTGTGCAAAATGACTTTTCTAGGGGTAATTTTATGCGAAAAATCGATTTTCTCGAATCTTGAAAATACTTCCTGATTCAGGGAAATAAGAGTGTGTATGGAAGTAAATTTGTATATTTTCGCTTCAATACACACTCTTATTTCCCTGAACCAGGGAAGCATTTTTTCAAAATTCCACACAGCGTCTTTTTTCGGAGACGCTGTTGCATAAATTTACCCCATTTAAGATAACCTTTAAAGTCCATGAATTTTTAGGCTGAAGCTCGATTAAACAGTCAGTTGAGTAATAGTGAAAGAATCGCCAAGAGCCATGTGGTATTTTGTTCTTTGTGGGCATACGAAGAGACAGAATCTCAGGTTTTGAAGGCGTTGAATATGGTTCGAGAAAAGTTCTTGGAATAATATATTATATCTTAACATTGCGCCTTTTTTGCCTTATATAATTGTGATATCTAATAAGTTAAATGACATTAATAATAAAAAATTTTAAATTTATCGTTGTGATGTATAAAAGTTTTATACTCCATAATATTTTTTAAACTTTGCAGCAGCATCTCCGAACGATGATTTTCAGAAGAAAAATCGGAGCAAGTTCCCCTGGTTGCCGCCATTTAACGTTGACTAAACTCGGCAAAAAATTTTTTATTTTCAGGAAATTATCCCTTGAGAGGTTATCCCCTTTTTGAATCAGGGAAGCATTTTCAAGCTTTGCGAGTGCTCGAAATCGATTTTTCGCATAAAATTAACCCTAGAAAAATCATTTTTGCACAAATTCAAAAAAAAATTTTCGGAGATGCTGCTGAAAAAGTTTACACCACCCTTTAATAACACCTTATGTAAATTTTTTTAAGATGGCGAACTCAACTAATACCATAGATGTTGATGCTAATATCGATGATGAATTCGAAGAGATAACTATGATTTTGGAATTAAATGGAGTGCTTGATGCTGATGCCGTCAGAACTGCAGCAATGAGAAATGAGCTAGCTATACGAAATGCAAACAGCGGTGAACCATTGGTTCAATTGGGAAATTCACTTTATTCCGGGAAATGGACTCAAACCTTGGGCAGCGATTTGATTTTGGCATCAAGCTCACATGATATGACACAATTGGAATTCGTCGCTACATCAGATACCCGCCTAACATGTGATAAAGCATTGGTGGGTTTTTTATTAAATGCCTAGTCCGGCTGTACGATGTTTTGATAGAAATGGCTGTGAAAAGTTATTTCGATTTTTGTTGTTGATTTTTTTTACTTTGGTTCCCCTTATGTTTTCAGCGAAAAAATTTTTCAAAAATTTTGGAATTACCTATTTTCGACCTCAGGGATGCGAATTCGAAGCTTAAAAATGTTCAAAATGATGAAACTAGGAAATCACATATTTTGTCCAAAAAAACACACATGTCTTGATTGAATTGGTTTTATCTTATGGTAAAATTTTTCAGTTAAATTCGCAGAACCCTCAAGGAGCAAATGGTCAAACTCAAGAAATTCCAAAAGAGACTAAGTCACAAACAAACAAGTCTCCACCAAAACGAACCACCAAACCGAAGAAATCTCAAACGACGGAACCCACACATGCTCAATAATATCATTTATTTTTGTTTGTCAAATTATGCATATTTTCAGTTCACGGATATTTTGCTTTTTTTCAAAATAGACCCAATTTCAACATCGCCTATCTCCACAGGAACCATGTGATAGTTTGTATGGAAGCGCAAAGAGGCCATTTTGAATGAATTCTGTTAATTTTCTATTTATCTTTGTTTTTTTGTTATGTTTTCAATAAAAAGATTATCTTGAAAACCTTAAAAAATTGACTATCAGGTGATCGGTTTATTTTCCCTCATCCTGTAAAATGTCCTAGAGTAAGCTAGTTGAAATTTTCAACGTTTATTAATTAAGTTTAACCGGGGTCATAATTGGATAACGTAACAAAATATGTTCAGCACCACGAATTGGCAATTCAGTTTTTCTATAATAACGAATACAACTGCTAATTGATGAAAATGAAGGGCCTTCACCCAGGACCCATCGGCCTTCTCGTTCTTCTAATTTG
This sequence comes from Acrobeloides thornei, assembly GCA_034699885.1. Lineage (NCBI taxonomy): Eukaryota > Metazoa > Nematoda > Chromadorea > Rhabditida > Cephalobidae > Acrobeloides > Acrobeloides thornei. The sequence continues at coordinate 4,336 of JAQGCP010001067.1, read as the reverse complement.
ATATGCAGCACTCCTGAAATTTATATTTAGTCTTTCGAGAACCGATTTTCAATCTTTACCATCCGATGCCTTGAGTGAAAGTGCTAAATTGCCTTCCTCCCTTAATCTCACTAAGAAAACGCCAATTTGGTGGTGGCTCAGCAACTTTTCAGCTTCAACCCTAGACAGTGAAGTATCATGGACCAGTTGGCTGTCGTCATATTTGTACCGACCTTTATTTTGGGACATTCCACGATGCTTATCAATTGGTTCTAGTTCCACACCGTACGAGTGATTTCTTACATGTGGATAATTCAATTCTAGTTTTCTTTCATTGCTTTTTCTCGAGTCTTCGACCTTTTCTGAACGTCTTCGTCTATGTTCTACTAGTGGAGTAGAATTGACTGAAGATGAAGTTGAAGCTGTCACAGGAAAATGTGTTCTTTTGACGTTGATTAGAGGTTGTCGTGGCGTCTGATCTAATGTTGGTGAATGAAGAACCTGTGCAATTTGATGATTTGAAATGGAGCGCGGCGGAGAGACGCTGGCATTTTCGGATCTTTCTATTGAGTTCAGAGTGTGGTTGTTTTTGAATTTTGTCGGTGACGTCACTGTTTCAGCTGTAGGAGAAGCCGTGGAATGTGGTCTTTGTCGAAGTGCGGCGAAGCCTCGGTTCTTGAATTCCCAGGGTGTATCATAATGAGCTTCATCCATTTTGTTATTAAAAGATCTGAAAAAAAGAAATACGTGAATTATGAGTGGACTTCTTTTATGTTGTTCAGAAAGTTCGTGGACTTCATCAGTTTCAGAAGTATTAGTTTCGGGAGTGGGGTATGGAATTTCGGAAGTAGTATAAATAATTACAAAAATAAAAAATTTTATGTTGTTCTACGAATAGTTTCAAAAACGCCACTTACAAAATTTTACTCGGGGTCAAGACTCTAAAAAAACAAGAGAAAACTTGAATTGGCATAGACTCTCCCGAAACTAATACTTCCGAAACTGTTAACTACCTCACTTTTCACTTATACTTTATCTATAGAGTATAAAAAAGTGAAAGGTAACGAATTTTTCAATTTTTAGCACATTTTTGGTCACGAACTTTCTGAACAACCCAATAATAAAACAGAGTGAGCCAAAAAAAAAAACGGCGATGTGATACTTGCGACGGACTTTTGCGCATTTATTCATATAATACCCCTTCCCCCAACCGCAAAAGTCCGTCCGCAAGTATCACACCGCCAAAAAATCGTACTTTTACGTTTTTTTTGGTGAAAAATTTTCAAATTTTTTTTCAAAAATCACCTATAAGGGTTATTTTCATGCGATTTTTGAAAATTTTTCGCCGCGGTTTCTTTTTGGCTCACCCTGTAAAATCTTACTTTCATAAAACTTTATACATTGTTGTTTGAAATAAGTAATAATAGCTAGATTTCCTCCTAAAATTGAAGTATATGAATAAATTTAAAAAAGCCCAAATTTGTACGAAAACATCAATTTTATCCAAAAAAGACGCAACAAAGCTTGAATTGGCGTAGACATTCATCAAATATCTAGCCTTAAAGGCTAAATAAAGAATTAAAGAAACGGAAAACGCAATTGCGGATGCGAATCACGCAAGTAATGCTATTAGTAAAGAATGAAAATACGCCTCCGTTGCACCCGGATTAGTGTACGGAGCGAAGAAGAAGAGACTGTTTCCAAACTCAAATTCCCGATGCTGGTTTGCTGAAAACATTAACTGTACAAATAATATAGTTTCAGTTCCAACTATAAAAAAACGCTGGACCCAAAATTCAAAATCCGAAGTCGCCATCCGATCTGGCAATTTAAGCAACGTTAGGAGCCCGCAGGTTCGATCCCAAAAATTTGATCTACAAAAAACTTGTCTTACAAACAATGAAGCAAAAAATTTTTGTTCCATTCTTTGTAAGGAAAGTTTATATCAAGCGTTTATACCAAGCGCCTGCGGTGCTCTCAAGTGGCTTTTCAGGGTATCCTGGGATCAGTTCCGTAGCCAGGAAGTTTTTATGGGGAGTAATTTTTGGGTTGACCCCCAAAATCATAAGGGATGTTTTTTCCCTTATGTTTTCGAAACTTTTTGGAAAAAACATGGGGGGGGAGGGACCAAAGCAATTTTTTTGCTTAAATAGCCTAAAGTAGTCAGGCACGATGGAGCCCTCTCCACAATTCATTTCATAATAAACCCAGTTTATGGCTTGATTGAAACTAAATGGAGCCGAACACGTGCGAGATTCCTTTCGATTTCGCATAAAATTTTCTTGCTCTTGGACTTCCTCCTTCTTCAACAGCTTTTCGTGGGTTTTTGTTATTGTAATGAGAAGGAAAAGGAAGTCTTTTTCAGATTAAACTTTTTTTAGCTCATTCGATACTAGTTCGGATTAAGGGGGGAGAGGCAAAGTGATAGAAAAAAAATTTGGGAAAATTTTTTTCTAAAAAAGACACTCTGACCTTGATTCAGGGTGTGCAGTGAAAATGATCAAAAAATCAGTTTTTCACTGAAAATCTACTTTCCATACGTTTTTCTATGCGAGAAACCGTTTGAAAACATTTTCTAATTTTCCCTGAATCAGGGTCAGGGAAGCGTGTTCACGCTCCGGGAATGCGCGCAATTTACATTTGCCTGATTGACAATACGAACGCGTGTGCGAAGTAAAAAGTTTTTTCGACTAAATATTAGTTCAAAATAAAAAGAAAAGAACAACAAAGCGGATTAAATTAGAGCTTCACATGGTCCAATGAAGCGTAGTGAAATTATGCAAATGAAAACACCACCGAAATGGCCTTTTTACCTTCGACCCAGAGGAAATGAATCCCCATTTCAGAGGATCCCGTTCGAATATCCAGTTAGAAGGCTAATCGGGGAGAACACGCATCCGACTCGCTGGAGACAAAAAGCTTGCTGGACAACACACCCAAGTACTTATTGGACCTGAACATAGTCGGGTCTATCTCGTCGCGTGCACATGCAGCCTTGTTTCTTCATCCCTTTCTTCTTCCAATCTATCCGTCAGTTGGAGGATTTCGGCAAACGACGTGTCCCCGATTGGGGCTGACAGCAGCAGAAAATGGAAAGGGAAAGCAAGTGAGCGACCGCTGGTCACTCGTAGACAGAAAGAGAATTGAAGAGTAGAGTCGAGTCTCCTCTCGACGGGTTGAGTCATGCCCGAGATAAATCATGCTCTTATGTCATATGGATGATGAATTTGGCTCGTCTCTACTATTAGTGAACAGGTTGGCAATTGTCTTTCAGTCAAAGCTATTTGATCATTTTAACTTTTTAGTATATACTCGTGGAAAAAAGTATGGAAGCAAGCTATACCAAATCATAAATTATGCATACTTTTTTCCACGAGTGTACCAAAAAGGCAAACGCATCCGACTCGCTGGACTATGGATGACATTCTAGAAAACTATTGATGAAAAATTTATACAAACATCTAAAGACAAAAAAAGATTTGAGCGATTTTTTAGCTTTTTTAGCTCAACCAGAGATCGGAGATGGGCTCGCAGGACTGACGGGCAAGCTGGGTCCTATGGCTGACTCGAGCCTTATATAGTCCTTTTCATGAGAAGATAGGAAAAAAGTTGGCGTGGTGTAGTGCAATTGGTCACTTACGCACTAACGATCAAAAGTTTGATACCCGCTTGTGTCTATTTGTTTTTTACTTTTTCCCTCGTAAGATTTTTTTCTAAAAATCTTTTTATGAGATGAACAAAACAACACCAAATTTATCCAATTTGAAAATTGTGTTGGGTTATTGAAACGAAAACCCTGAATCAGAGTTTTCGTTTCAATAACCCAAAACAATTATCAAATTGAATAAATTTGGTGTCGTTTTGTTCGTCTCGTTGAGCTATAAAGAATGCCGTCTTTCTTTTTTAAATAAACATAATAATTAAGCTTATTGTTTAAAATTTTTTTAAATTCAGGGTTTTCGTGTCAATGTTCAGACACATTCAATTTGCTTTGAGAAATTTTGAGACGACTAGCGTAAAAATGACTTTTTTAGGGCTAATTTTATGCGACGAATCGATTCCCGAAGCTTGAAAACGTTTCCTTGACCCTGATTCAGGGAAATAGGTGTGTGTATTGAAGCGAAAATTTCTGAAATTTCTCGAAGTAGTTGCATTTCTAGCGCCTCAACATGCGTTTCGAAACTGCTAACGTTAACCCTTGGCACTAGCCTACTTGAAGAAACACTTTTAGTCGATCTAGTGGCGCTGTAAACGTCCTCGACATGCAGCCAGCAATTCCGCCCGAGACCAGATGTCTCCACCAAACACCGGATTTGATTTCTTGCGCCGAAAAGTCTTCTGGAATTAACACATCTTC